>JAIPMN010009905.1:0-13900 GCA_020650975.1 Apostichopus californicus
AAGATGCAACAAGTAACATTAGACCAATCACAGCCCAATATTCACAAGCTACTGTACACCTGGCGTCAGGCTTGAGTCAAGGAATATTAAAGGAGTAAAAATGTTGCATACATGGCTGGGAATTACAGATGTTGCTGTTGGACAATTCTTCTTTGTACGCTAATAGATTTTATTTTCTTTGTAAGTTTCCTTCCAACATTTCTTCTTATCAGTTATCAGACAAGGCCTCTCTCAGTTGGTTTTCGTTTAAGTTGATGAACACATGTTTCCAACTTTAACGTTAACAATTTATATTCTTTGCCGACCTAATCCCGCTTTTGCCAGCGATATTTTCACAACTTGTACTTGAAAGTGTAGACGGTAAATTCTCTTCACTCCTTGAAGAGAAATTTATTTTACCGCCAAGACACCACCCGCGAACATGGCTAGAGCCTCGTGCAATTTGGTACCTTCGAACACTTTGTCAGCCACTACTGAATATATTGGACCAATCATATTGTAAAGCAATTTTTTTTACGATCTCCAATTGGTCATAACGGGGTTTACGCTCGGCCCTAATCTCCGAAAATATAACATATAATATACTATAACATGACCGTGATATTTTTTTTGAAAACGAAATTGAACTTCGTGAAGTACAGTAAACACAAGACAAACGATACGTGTACGTGATGTTAAAAATGAAAACATTTCACTAACACATTTCTTTTCGACATTTTTACTTCAGTTTAGTTAACGTGGGTAATAAAATGAGAGCCATGAAGGCAGTAACATTTCTTAAATTTATTCTCCTTACTTTTTACCCTTTACTGCGAACAAACTAGACTTGGACCGCTGTTGGTAAAGCTTCAAAAATACGCATCTTAGCGATCGAGATTTGTATGTTTTCAATGCAATTCGGGCGGGGAAAAAAACCGGTTTTTGAGCCAGATTCGGTTTTTTGCTAGAGAAAAACCGGTTGTAAGTTTTCACGAAACCGTGCAAGCTTAATCTCATGAATAACATGTCTGATCCCTCATTGTGGATAATCTCTCAGTTTGGTTAATCTCTCATTGTCCTTAATCTCTTATTGTCCTTTATCTCTTATTTTCCTCAATCTCTCAGTGTCCTTAATCTCTCAGTGTCCTTAATCTCTCAGTGTCCTTAATCTCTCGTTGTCCTTAATCTCTCATTGTCCATAATCTCTCATTGTCCTTAATCTCTCACTGTCCTTAATCTCTCACTGTCCTTAATCTCTCGTTGTCCTTAATCTCTCATTGTCATTAATCTATCACTGTCCATTATCTCTTATTTTCCTCAATCTCTCATTGTCCTTAATCTCTTGTTGTCCTTTATCTCTTATTTTCCTCAATCTCTCAGTGTCCTTAATCTCTCGTTATCCTTAATCTCTCATCGTCCTTGATCTCTCATTGTCCTTTATCTCTCATTGTCATTAACCTCTCATTGTTCCTTTCTCTTGATAATGTAATGCTTCACGGCAGCAGTAAACATAGAGTGTTGATTATGTCAATAGTATCAGTCACCAATTTCACAGCTGACTGAAGCTCTATTAATATTGTAGCTCTATTAACATTGTAGCTCTATTAACATTATAGCTAGTAACAGCTGTAAACAAAAGAGTTTTGAATATGTCAATAGTATCAGTCACCAATTTCACAGCTGACTGAAGCTCTAGTAACATTGTAGCTCTATTAACATTGTAGCTCTATTAACATTATAGCTAGTAACAGCTGTAAACAAAAGAGTTTTGAATATGTCAATAGTATCAGTCACCAATTTCACAGCTGACTGAAGCTCTAGTAACATTGTAGCTCTATTAACATTGTAGCTCTATTAACATTATAGCTAGTAACAGCTGTAAACAAAAGAGTTTTGAATATGTCAATAGTATCAGTCACCAATTTCACAGCTGACTGAAGCTCTATTATATATTGTAGCTAGTAACAGCAGTAAACAAAGATTTACTATGTCAATAGTATCAGTCACCAATTTCACAGCTGACTGAAGCTCTATTAACATTGTAGCTCTATTAACATTGTAGCTAGTAACAGCTATAAACAAAGATTGTTTACTTGTCAATAGTATCAGTCACCAATTTCGCAGCTGACTGAAGCTCTATTAACATTGTAGCTCTATTAACATTGTAGCTAGTAACAGCTATAAACAAAGATTGTTTACTATGTCAATAGTATCAGTCACCAATTTCACAGCTGACTGAAGCTCTATTAACATTGTAGCTCTATTAACATTGTAGCTAGTAACAGCTATAAACAAAGATTGTTTACTATGTCAATAGTATCAGTCACCAGTTTCACAGCTGACTGAAGCTCTATTAACATTGTAGCTCTATTAACATTGTAGCTAGTAACAGCTATAAACAAAGATTGTTTACTATGTCAATAGTATCAGTCACCAATTTCACAGCTGACTGAAGCTCTATTAATATTAGAGCTTTATTAACATTGTAGCTAGTAACAGCTGTAAACAAAGATTGTTGATTATATCAATAGTATCTGTCTCCACTTTCACAGCTGACTGAAGCTCTATGAACATTGTATTGATAGTCTACAGGATTGCTTCTCTAGTTTATTTGCAGCTATGTAGGGCATAATTTCTTAACCTTTGTTTATCATTTCTCGCTTGATCAATACAGGAAGATACAAGAGGAGAGTCTGCGTACATACTTGTTCACCTACGGCAGCGTCTACGACTCCATCAGCTTGGACGTGCTGGCTGAGATGTTTGAGCTGGAGAAACCAGTGGTACACAGCATCGTTAGCAAGATGATCATTAACGAGGAACTGTTGGTAAGACTATGGATATATTCTTAGGCCAGATGGGATTAGATAGATTAACAGTAGTATGTGTTCCCTAACACGTTAGTGTATATAATAATAATAATAATAATAACTAGTCTTATATCGAGCAGACCCTAACAAAGTTCTTCAATATGCTCTACTTGTGCTGTATACATCACTGTAGGATCACATAAATGTCAGTGACGGGAAGTGGTGTACTGTTACCAATTGACCTTTTGACATATTGCACGATACTGCTCCATAGTGTAACCCCGAACAAGCTTATAGGAACAATGCCATTTAAATACAGACTCAGTCAATCTTAGCAAAATGGAAGTAAGTCTGGAGATCAATGGGAGCCAGATTTGTACTCTTTTTTTATGAGATAAATAGAGCAGTGCTTTTAATGAAGAAGATTGAATGAGGACAGTAATATCAGAGATAAAGAATAACAGGATCCCAAGTTACATCAACCAAAATGGTTAAAAATGTGGAACGATTTGTGACTCTTTAACAAATCAGTCCAAGCAGTATTAAAATATCATTTAAGAATATGTCATGTGTCTAGAAAAACAAGATACAACTTTTTGTGAAAGAGGATGATTACCAACCATTGTAGATTGTATGATTCATGAATCTAAACTGGAAAAGTGCTGAAGCATAGCCAGGGCATTGTAGACTATGATTTATGTATCTAAACTGAAAGAGTGCTGAAGCATAGCCAGGGCGTTGTAGATATCACCTAATGAATATACTCTTCCTCTTCCTCAGGCTTCTTGGGATGAACCCGCGTCCACGATAGTCATACATCGCTGTGAACCAACCAAACTCCAGAATCTTGCTCTCCGGTTGGCCGATAAGGTCAGTAACCTGGTTGAGAATAACGAGAGGCTACTGGACTTCCGTCAAGACCGCAATTGGAAGCAAAACGACAACCGCCACAACTATGGCAAAGACAGAGGTGGCTACCAAAACAGGGATAGAGGCGGTTACAACAGGGGAAGAGGCGGTTACCATAACCGCAGTGGAAACAGGGGACGCTACAGGAATGACAGGAATGATGGAGATAGAGGCGGCCGGTACAGGAATGACCGGAATGACGGAGATAGAGGTGGCCGGTACAGGAATGACCGGAATGACGATAGAGGTGGACAGTACGGCAGAGGCCGAGGCAGAGACAGGGACAGAGATGACCGTGGTGGCAGGGGTTAGTTATAAATAGTTATAATATTAAATAGTTATAATAATAAATAGTTAATAAATAAATAGTATAAATAATAAATAGTATAAATAGTAGCCTAATTATAGCTTACTGTTTGTCTAACATCCCCTGAGAAAACAAATATGATTCTTGTTTTTAGCTCATACCAGCATTTAGTGCTGGTTGAGCTATTGTAATCATGCTTCCTATCTATCTATTCATCCATCTATCTATCCGTCTGTTCACTCTTGTTAAACTGCTTCTTCTCGTACAGCTGTTGATGGATTCCGATGAAACTTGAACACAATCGTCATTGGTAGGGGGACATTTAGGAAGTTTGGGATTTTCAGGTCAAAGGTCATCTAGGGGTCAATTTGTGAAAATCTGCAAAATGCTTCTTTTCCTACAGATAGCAATAGATATTAATGAAAGTTAGTCATAATCATCTATGACTGGTGGTACCTATAAGGTGTTCACGATTTTTAGATCAAATGCCATCAAGGGGTCAATAGTGGTCAATCTTAGGTTCTATGCTTCAAATTGCTTGTTCTTGTGCATGATTCCATGGATTTGGATGAAACTTGGACACAATGGTTCATGGGTGGTGGACTATCATGTCTGTTTGATAATTCGAGGTCAAAGGTCATTTAGGGGTCATCAGGGGTCATTGTTTAAAAATAAGCAAAATAATTCTTCTCCTTCAGATAGCAATGACTGTTAAATGAAAGTGACAAACATGATACTTGGTATAAAAGTTATCCCTATAAAGTACAAAAATCCAGTAGACTCATTTATTAAGAAAGACTTGTCCAACTGATCTGGTATGAGCTACTGCACCATTGGTGCTCTAGTTTGTAGGATCTTGCGGCCATGTTCTTGAGGTCAGTATGTGAGCTAGGTAGAGAAACAGCTGCATTATTGTTTCTAGTAAACAAGATGTCTGAATGGAAATGATAATTAATGGACATGTGCCTGTATCTAAGATTTAACTTTATATGAATGTTGTTGAGGTCATGGTGCCCTATCAGTGGGAAAATTTTGCCAATTTGAGTAAAATACAAATTCTAGGGAGAGGTCTAAGGAGTGAGGAAGACTTCTCTGATCATACATTTACAAATTTTCCATTGTTTTAGAACCAAAAGTTATTGTAATGTTTTCATGACTTTTTTTTTTTGGTCAATCTTTTCTGCAGGTGGTTATCGTCGTGGACCAAGGTACTAAACACAGGTTCATAATGGCTTCTGGTTGACAAGAACAGAACAGATACATCATGTCACATTCAAATCTACAGGCTGGATCTTCACTTCCATACCAGTCTCTGTGACAAGGAGTAAGACACATCTCGATGATGCAGGCCTTTATGTGATCCATGGACAGGTCACAAGATCAAATACCTTCCATTAAGGGCCACTCACAACAGCAGCCCATCATGCATTCTTTATTGTGGAATGCCATGTAGAAGGATAGCTTGTGGCTTGCGTAAATGTGGGGGATTGTCATTGCACAATTCTTTTGTGAAAGTTTCCGACATGTACCATGCACTTGTCTGTGTGCAGCTGTACATAGTTATGGTAATTGTATTTTAATGAAGATTGTTATCAGTTGCTATGGTGATTCATAGTGATTGCCTTGGTGATGGCTAGCACCATTCTAGAAGCATCTCAATGGAATTGTGTAACTGGTAATCCTTTACATTTAAGTAATTCTGTAACTTGTTACTAATTATCCTGTTTATTTTTTTTGCATGAAATCCTCTCAGAAGCATTACGTTAAAATAATTGCTAGGATCGGGCATATTTCAGCGAATGGTAATGTAATAGTTTTTGTTTGTTGAACTATTGAAGTTAAGGAATGTAGTAATTCATATATTGGAAATTTCAGAAACAGATTGAAATGATGTTAACTCACAGTGGCTGCAGAGTTAACAATATTTGTATGTTGACAAGCTGAAGAGTAGGTATAGATGATTTATAAGTCTTTACAATTATCTAAGTAAATCATAATCAGCTATTCTGATTGGTTCAATAATCTCAGTTGATTTGAATTGGTTACTCTGTTTAGTGGATAGAATTCCTCAACATTAATAAATTGATCTGTTGCTGTTTCGTTGAAGGTATGTCTATTCTACATCCACAAAGACGTAATGATCACTCCATCAGAATTCAGGCACCCGCCATTTAGATGGTTACTGGACTAAGGGGGTTGGGGAGGGGGACATGGAAGTTGGTAGAGTAGCAGTATTGAAGTTGTTAGATTAGAAAATTAAAGGAAGAGGGATCTACCACACTCTCTTAAGGTATTTGTGGCTTTGTAATTCGATGTGTTTTCTTGAATAACTCTCTGTGACAGAGTTTTGAAGATATTGGTATCTTTATGTTAGTTTCATTTTGTTGTGTTTATCAGTGCTTAAGGTGATTATCATGAGAAAGGAGTCTGATTATGTTGCTCTGTCATTAGAGAATGGAGACCAATAAAATATGGAAAGGTACCAATATTTGTTGTGACTTTGAATCATATTTTGTTCATAATTGCATCTTGCAAGCTTTCTTATATCTTGAAAGTGTTACCACTAGCAGGCACAAAAATAAACCTGAAATGTCACCTGAGGATACCCAATGTTACTGCAGTAGTCTGTGCTGGGCTCATAGGTCTAACCAAAACTACAGTATGAAATGTTTACCAAAAAGGGAGTGAGGGGAGTATCGAAGAACGCAGCATGCATAGTCTCCGAATGTGTGACTTGATTAATTCGTTTCAGCTTTGAGTATGTTTCTGTATACTGCCGTGTTGGACAAATCTAACTGTAATAGGAATTACCGACTTTGCGATCTGCGTTGAAGTCATTGCCGACTTTAGTCACTGGTCTACTCAACATTTTGCAAGGTTGGTAAGAGTGACTCCACAGTTTTCCCGTTTGGGAAACCAAAATGAACACTTAATTTTTTAATGTTCCATAAATAGTGGGCGAAATGACCAGGCTGGTTGGGCGAAATGGTAAGGTTGGGCAAAATGGCAGTTGGGCGAAATGGTTGTTGGGCGAAGTGACCAGCTTCCATATATTTCGCCAGTCATTTTGATATCAAACCCAGCATTTCACCATGTTCGGTTTTTAGTCTATGAGGCATATAGAAAGATGTAAGTCAATAATCTGTTTGTTTTACAGGTTTGTTACTTGTATTCTTGGATCAATTTACATGGTAAGACTTTATTTTCATAACAGACTATCTCAGGAGATGTGATGCATTCAATGTGAACTGGTTATATACTCGATTGCAAGAATGTTAGCAATGTTGCATCACACCCATTGTCTCTTGGCATTCTCTGGTACATGAATAGTGTGACCATATTTGATATTCCTGTCTGCTAGCTACATCACCAAAAGTATCATTTGATAATGATGACTTTAAAATTAACTCCAAAGTCTCCTCTTTCGGTATAAAACAATTTGTATTAGCAGATAATTAATAACTTGTGATGGCATGAAAAAAAAGGCTTCTACCAGTTTGATCAATAGTACCATTTAGCTCATCCAACACAAAAATGAAAACTGGTGTAATAAACAAAATGCATCTTTACATGACGGAAAAATAATTACTTCCAGAAGTTTATTTGTAGGTTCATTAAATCAACAGTTGTGTTGTATATCCTGCTTCTCTTATGCAAAAAAGTGGTTAAACTTACTGTTCTTTTAAAACCTAATAAAAACCTGCAATTTGTCCTCCCTGTTGTATGGTTCAACCTTTGGTTTCCTTGGTGATATGGTTCTTGACATACTGAGCTATCTGATGTAATATTTCTCTGCTTTGTCCAGCATCACAAGAAAATACAACCTCTATCACACCTTTGGTGACAATTTTAACCTCTAGAATAAATTTCAACAAAGGACCTTGGTCTGCATCAGACCCTGACCCTGGGTCACTTGAACTCATGCATATTGCTGAGTGCACATGTTGCCCTGAGGCTGGTCTCCATGAACCTTTAGGAGGATGGGCCACTTCCTTCTGCAATGCATATTCATCAATCATTACTTTACATTCTTGTGCATCATCACCCTCATGAATATTGATCTTATTATGTAAATTATTCCTCAAGTCACACATAGGTTTTGTCGTAGTTGGCAAGCATTCTTTTTCAGTCACATTTGAGGATGGTACCTGAAATTGTTCGGTGCCACTGATATCTCCATGGCAACCCATACCATCAATTCCATCCTTAATAACAGCAGCCTCTGAGTTGGTCAATTTTCTTTGTTTCACCAACGGCTTGCCGTCCAAAAGATCACTGCAATCTTCTTCTCTCCACGTCACATGTCTCTCTTTCCTCTTGATCAACAAATCTTTTCTCTCATCGCAGCAGAAATCCAAGTCTTTTCTTGTTCTGCTTTCCACAATACCTTCCTTGTTTGTTTTTTCTTGATCTAAAGTATTGTTGTTGTCTTGAGAGTGGTTTCTCTCTGACTCACTAAGAACCAATGATCTAGTGCTTTCAGAATGAGTAGAGCTGCCATTCAGAGCCGGATCAAGTGAGGGTGTCTCAAGGCCGGTACTGATATGTCTATCATCTTTTTGAACTGGCGCTGACTCTTCTATTATACCTTGATTATATATAGTATTTCCAGCATCAGCAGTTTGAATTATCTTCTGTGCATCACCAGGTGACCGTTGAGTAGGTGTATGAGTAGCTGGATAACCAGAAACAGATGCATGTGAAGTGCTAGTCTCTTGAATCGGTCTTGATGCTGTTTCCTGCAGTTGTTTCTTCCGACCTTTCTTTGATTTGGATAGGCGTCTCTTCCTTCTCTGGTGAGACCACGTGTTCCTGTTTGCTACAAGTTCAAACTTGGGATTCCACTTTGTACTAACTAATTGCTTGATGATAGCCATCTGAAGACAATGAAACCGACAAAGGAAATATTCTTCAAGTTTGGAAACAAAACAAAGGTTGATGCCTTGATTCAGTTTGATTCTTCAAGTGGTTTGAATTTCTGTATAATAATGGATTCTATCACTTTACAGAAACTACAGGTCAATGAACTCCTGTCAATCTTGCCAGTTAATGAGCCTCGGTACTTTTTAATGCAGCATATTGACACACAAACTAAAAAAAATTAATGTTGAGTTGCTACTCAAATTTGACCATTTTTAGCTAATCAAATCTTTCATTTCTCCACAATCACAATTTTGGACAGATGTTAATCATAAAAAACAAATTTGATGTTCACAGCAGCTATTGATATTATTGGCCGTAATGAAATAAAAACATGCGCACCTTGAGATTTTTCATTATTTCTTCCATTGCCATGGCAACAGCTAAGATTTTCTCCTGTCTACCTCTGCTTTGTTTCCCGCCTCTGGAACCAGGTTCAAGTTTCTGGAACAGTTTATCGATGTAAACTGGAGGAACCTGTATAGCTAATGGCGGCTTCTCTTTTAATTTCTTCTTACCAGGTGAATGCTGTGGTTATTAATGTAAAAGAATGAAGAGAATGTTGACATTAATAGGTAAAATTAAATGTAAGCTGTATGAACGCAATAGTCAGCTTGCTAACATGGATGACCTGACCATTCCCAGATAATAGAAATGGTGAGATAAATATCTCAGTGATGGAAATGGTTCTGTATTGTGGCAGTACAGAAGACTGGGAGGAAACCTCGCTTGAGAATCCATTACCTACGATCATCTCAATCACAACTAGGTGCACCAATTACATCTTTAATTAGTTTAATTAGTTTCAGCTGAAGACGAGTATGTTTACTTTAGGGTTATCATGCACTTTCTTTTTCCAAGGTTCAAAGTTTCATGTAAGATGAATTAGCTGTCATATGGATATTTTGAGCAAACCCCAAATAAGGTTATGAGCCACACACCGGCTGCTGGTAGGTCGATCCATGTATGTTTTTCATGACGACCTTTTCATCAAATGTTACCCAATAGTTTGTTCTTTACCTTCTTTGCTGTTCTCTGGTACGACCAAGCAACGCCCCACCGCATTGTTCGCCCCTGACAGAACTCAGTTGTGGTCCATGTTGGTACCTGCAATAGAGTACTGGAAGTCAGAATGGACTCTGCCATGATAACATTTACAAATCTAGCTTCTAAAGCAATCTTTCTTTTCCCTATTGAAAACATGAACTAATTCACACCAATAAGAACTCAACATTCCAAATCACCATGGAGTAAAACTCTGCCAAATTTTCATCTTACACAAAGAACGGACAAATCATCCACAAGTTCACGACATTGACTTCCCAGTTTAGTTTGCAACCTGCAGGCATCCTCCTTCACTGAATCAGCTCCTAGGAATGTAATATACTACCAGGCCCAAATACAATATTAAATAATACAGGAGTTTAATATGATAAAAGTCTTAAATAATTAAGCATGTATTATATATACCTTTTCTTTCTTCAGTTCTGCAACAACTTGTCCAACACTGGACTTTTTACCCAGCATTGAAGTGAACCAACTGCAGAGAGAAAAGATCAAAGATGCTCTTCTAAGTTATGTTTTACATTTATCTTTCTTTGAAATTTTATATGATATATTATTCTAACACCATTTCTTTGCTTGTCAAACAATCATATATCTAAGCTTTTGGATGACTAAAACAAAGACATTGTTAAACGATCCCAGATTGAATGTTTAAGGTGTCATTTCCACTAAAATGTAAGACCACAGTAAAAGCAATAGTCGAAGAAAATCTGTTAACCCTTCTTATGACCAAATCACAGTGAATAGTTCATATTTTATTAATTAGTCGTTTTTAATTGGTTAATAATCCAATTAACTGGTAATAAAATCACATGTATGACAAGGTGTTTGAAGAATCAATCTCTATATAATAATATATGTAGTCTTTTGCCTGGAGGTCTCTACAATTTTGAGACAGATGGACTTACAGGACTCGGTCTGCAACTTGACAACTCTCTGAGATCATCTTCTTCACAAATTCTACTTCTCCTCCTTCCACGATCATCTCACCCTCATCTGCTGTACTGACAGAGCTTGGTTCCGGACGGTCACAGCTTCTAGATGACATGAGACCCTGAGCTTCCAAAAGATTTCCAAAAAATGGTGGGTTGCACATGGTGAAGTGAAACTTTGGCTGTTCGTACTCAGATGAGTTTAGCAAGTCTAAGAATAGACTCTCGTTAGTATTTTCGATCACTGTTGACAGGGAAATAGTGAACAGTTTCAGAAGCAAGCAAATGTGTTTACTGATGTTTGTAAATCCTCAGTGTCTCCAGAAATCATGACTGTCTCATCATATATTGTGAAATTTATTCACCATTTTAACATTGCAAGGCTTTTGACCAGAGGTATACACTATCTTGACACAAATGTTTCAGCCAGTCAATTGATTTCAACGGTTCCCTTTTACCTTTTTATCTTTGGTTATGTTGGAAAGTTTGATCATTTTTGAAGACCTACCAATCAATGTATGCAATTTCCATGACTGCCATATAATTGTGGATTGTAGGAAACCTTCGTCAGTATATTGTAGTACTCATAAAATTACCCTTCATCAAAGTTTTTTGGAAAATGTCATTTTCAGACAATCACAATAGTCATTGCATAACACTTTGTTAAAAATTAATTGTACCCAATTACTTGGAATTTCATCAGAATAAAGCTTGTAAATGTATTTAAGTACTACATACAATCATACAAATCATATGATGATGCGAGCTGCTATTTCCATATGACTCCACACTTAATAACAGATATTATCTAGAACAATGTGTAACAATGAAAATACCCATCATGCCTCAGTTCAGATTCCAAGACTATTGTTTCTGACAAAAAGGACTTTATGCTCCCTTCATCTTCTTACCCTCAAGTTAAAAACTTAAAAAAATAGCATATTGCAGCACTTGCTCTCACCTTTAATTTGGTCACCCAGTTTATTTACTTCCACATTTTCATTTGCATACTGAAGGCCCAAGGGATCCACTTCAAGGGCCCAAAAGTGCCAGCCATTCATCTTGGCTCCAAGAAGAGGATAAATGCATGATGTTCCACATCCTATAGCAAGAAGGGGAAAACACAAAAAAATTTGCCAAAAAATGCATAGATGCTGGGTGTTTAAAATACAAAGCAAGAACATCACTTGGTTGATAAAACCAGAAGTTATATATATTCTTCAATCCATATATATCTGATCATTACCTGTAAAATAGGTTTGGATTGGACATAATATTTGCTGATAGAGCAGGTCAAGTAAAGTTCTTTAGTAAACACTTTGTAGCTTTATAAAACATTTGATCATCCTCATTTATGGAGCAGGATGCATGTTAAAGGTGGAGGGAAGTGGTGTGGGAAGGTGTGAACATGTAGATGAACAAAACATGACCATTTCTGTTTAAAATTTACAGTATAAAGAAGCTATTCACAGACATTATCATACCCAAACTCCAAAATCTAGACATAAAACAATACAGTATGCTCAAACTATTACAAAATAAAAGTCAATTTAAAGGGTGTGAAGACTCGCGCAAAAAGAAACGTCTAATGCCGGTAATTTGACCTAGTTTCGAATGAGGTGTAACAGAAGTGTTAAACACTACCAACGATCCCAGAAAATACACACACAGCTTGCTACCTTCGGTAATTAGACACTAGTGTACAGTAAGTACATACCGCTGCAGTCAATACCCACAGCACAGTATACAAACTATACAGCGATGGACATCTCAGGTCCAGCTAAAGATAACAGTTAAGGTATCACGTTTCATTACTGTCTGCATTTTGTAGCGACACAAACAAAACGTCACTTGCAAGCAACAGAAAGTTAACTTTTTCAGATGGTCGCACACGGTTTGGGGCGAGTCTTCAATGCCTTTAAACAATTTGAATATAAAGATGAACTGATGACAGATAGCTGTTTGAAGATAACATTTGTCTTCATCCAGTGATTCTTACCTATGTCAATTCCCCAGATACTGCCTATATTTGGGGTACCTTCTAATAAATCCTCCAGCCAGTGAATGTAATTCAGTCTGAGCGGAACCGTTGGTATAATGTGATCCAATGGCACATCTAGCTTTATGTCAAAATTTTCCTTTAGAAGCGTACATGTCAGAGCCTTCAGAGCTTCTGGGTTTTTGAAGTCAAGAGAAGCTTTACCCTTGTCACTGAATGTTAGGAAACTCTTGAAATCTGGATACTTCTCTCCAAGCTTTGAAAAGTCTGGTCTATTATGTTTGTAAAAGTTTCTTGGATGCATAAACTTATTCAGAGCCATGACTAGAGAGGCAACCAATATAATTGGAATGGGAAGTAACACTAACACACTGCAGTGGTAAATATCCGCCTATTCTCTCTTGAAATAAATAAATGAGAGCCAAACTTGATTTAACAATCAGTATTCTGAACATGATAGTGTAGGCGTAATTGGCGTAGTTGGCTAGGACCCTGGGTCCCACTAACTTATATTGAATTGTATTGTAAGGGACCATAACCTACAGACTACAGTACAGTAGCCTGTTAGTGACTGATAGTTGTTACACAGTAACCAGGTTAGGCATAGCCTAGCCAATTTGTTAAACCGACAAGAAGTCTCTTTTATGAAACTTAATAGTATTCTGAAGTGAAAGGTAACATGCATTTATTAACTATCGAAGAAGCTTGATAAAAGAAAAGGCGTGTTCTATTACGTATAATCTTTTGTCTTACGAATGCGGTTGAATTGTTTAGTGCCACTGCTTTTGCAGATTCGACGTGCGTTGGCCGCACGTGTGTGTCGTACATAAGTACTTGGCCTAGTTACGCGAAATATTGTTTTGATTTTGAAGGGTGGGGCCTATTGACCCGGCCGCCGGGTGAATAGCGAGCGGAGCTTATCGGCCCGGCCGCCGGGTGAATAGCGAACAGTGTGGCTTATCGACCCGGCTGCCGAAAT
>JAIPMN010009909.1:0-27969 GCA_020650975.1 Apostichopus californicus
GTTTTGTACTTACGAAAATGTTTGGCCTAACACAATTGAAGACTGACTTCATACAGACTAAATAATCGTGCGATAACAGAACATTGATGATGATAAGTTCGTTCACCTTCAATGAAGTTTCTTTGGTGATCGAGCGAACGTGACATGGAAGTTTGGACAGACATAACGTTCGACATCAAAGATTGCTTATAACTCACACATTTTAAGAATTACTGCCATGTTTTGGACAAGATGATGACGGGCGATTACCAATGTTGTAATCACATTGACTGACGGGAGAATTTGTTTCTTTGTTTTGAAGGAAATGATAGATATACATTTGATCACAAATTGGACAGAATTTTAGAAGTTCAAGGTAAAGAATTTCCATGTCTGGTTAGAGAAAATTGAATGGGGAGTAGAACCAAAACTAACTATTTTTTGTTTTGTTCCACTATCCTGTTTTAAAAAATGGTGGACAATATTTGAAGGGGTGGGTCATTTAACAAGGGAGGCCTCAAGAAATTGAGGTGTATAAACATGTGGGACCCTATTCCGTCCACAATATATAGTTCCACTTAATAAAAATACTTCGGACACATAAAAAAAAGACACCACATAAAGATCATTATTTTTTTTATTTCTACAACCATATAACTGCATAATTCTGGTATCACAATTTTTTTTAAATTGAATATGTTGCATTACCTCAACTCATATTTGAAAAGTATAATTGGACCCCTTTACTGTGAAATCTGCCAGATTCAAACTGCACCAGGGGTGCACTCTGTACAATCATAACACTTGGGTAATACGCCCTCAATGACAGTTATACATAGCCAGTTTATACGCATTCACACACCACTAGAATCACCGTGGTCGAGTGGTAAAGACTTTGGTCTGTGACACAAGATCCAGGGTTCGATTCCTACCTTCGCCTGATGAGTCCCAAAAGGACGAAACAGGTCGTGAAGTGGAATTTTTCTGGTGTGTTGATCTTTATTTATTTACTATATATATATATACTACAATTTCAATTATATAGATATTCATTTGCCTTTGTTGTTTACGTCCATTTCATTTAACAAAGTCTGTTCAAAGTATCTCTTTCGAGATCTGGCTTTAGGAATCACAAATGATTTCGAGTTGGTTAGCATCATGTTTGATCTCTAGAGTAAGGCAAATATGTCACCAAAACAGAACTAGTATTGTTTGATACAGGTGACAAAAGCCTATGTCCCGTGGAATTACAACTTTCTTACCGGTTTCGAACCACTGGACATACAATCAGCGTCCATAGCCTAGTGGTTAGGGTGTCCGCATATAAAGCGGGATGCCCGGGTTCGAATCCCGGTGGAGGCTGGAAGTTTTTTCACTGTTCTGTGCTTACAAAAAAAGTTACAAAATGTTGCTTTTAACATTGACTTGAAATAAAGAATACATATTTAATGAGTACCTTTAATAGATAAAACTATTACATACACCTCACCATATTTGAATCCTGTATCGATATTTCCAGCGTTGTCTGGATGTCCCGATACCCCATTTTAGCTTTTTAAGTACTTAATTTACATCTTGACCACAAGTCACCATGTCCAGTAAGTGTTGTGGCAGGGCTTTCATTGCTAACATCAGTGAGGAGGTTACATCCTTTCTACTGTTTAACAATGATAACATGTAATTGTGCTGTTGGATATGATACCTATTATCATTTGTCCTTATTATTATTCTTATTTCTGCTACAGAGGACTACAGGCTGAGTGCAGCTGCAGCAATGATCCATTGGGTCGTTAAGAAGCACAATGGGGAGCTAGACCAAGAATATCAAACCCAATCACAAGAAACAGATGATTCAAACAACGATAATGGTTTGTTTTACTTTAAAAAAAATTGCCATATTCCTAGAGTAAAAATTGGTAGCAGTCCCATCCTACTTGATTCGCACATGGTTGAATGCCATGAAGCATTTCTTGCCACTGTGGAAGGCCAAAAGATATCTGTTAGCTGATAATGTTTAGAGTGTTAGCTAAGTGGTTAATGCTGATGCCTTTCAATCATAAGGTCCCTGGTTCGAGTCACTCCAAGATAATGTATGTCGTCCAGTTACAGAGTTGTTGACAATTCATAATCATGGACGGTAAATATGAATCTAAGAGACTGACTTCGGTCAGCTTGCGGCTTTGAGAAGCCAATGAGGCTTCTTCGCAAGTTCCTGCTTGCAGGAGGATCTAAAATACATACAAAGCCTTGCATGAATAACAGAAATGTCCATTTTGCCATAATTGATATATGCAAAGTGGGTTAGGCCACGATATGTATGATGTGAAAGTCCTGTATGCCTACAGCTTAGTGCTTAGTGTTATGACAGGAAGTTTTCATTTAACATGCTTTAACCTAGATGAACATGCTTTCAAATTGTGGAATCATTTGACTGAGAGCCTACTGTGTAGTGTTTATTTGTCAACTGATGTTTATGTTCACATACTGTTCAAAGGTGGTAAAATGCAAAACAACATTTACAGTGTAAGAATGGGAAATAGACAGTTATATTTACATTTTCTTGGAAATGAAAATAGCATTGCAGGAAGCATACTTTATTACATAACTAACTTTAGTATCATATGTTTGCTCTGTAATTTAGGTAGGAATTACTCTTTTAGCAGACGTGACACTGACATGTATCAAACTCATCACCTGCTCTTAACTTCTTGTTGCTTTAGTACTTTACATTGCCATAAATAGAATCTACCCAACTTTTTCTCTCAAAATTTGTCACTGCAGATAACGTTGACAAACAGGAACTGACATACTGCAAAAACACTGCAAATTTTATTGTGTTATAGTTTTATACTATGTATAAACAATGCTTTGTACTATGTATAAACAATGTATTGTTTTATAGTTTTAAGAGAATTGTCTGAAGTAATCTGCCGACATCAAAGAAAAAATAACATATTTAAAAATAGTTTTGGTAATTAATTTATTTTTCTTTAGGGAAATCTCCAAGATCAAAGAAACCAGCAGCAGTGGTTCCATCAACAGCATTAGACACTGCTATTGTAATTGTGGAAAATTACTTCTCAACGTTGGAACATGAAGATATTGATACCCCCTTACTCAATAACGGAATCCTCTCACCGGAGCAATGGGACGTCTTCATTAAACAGTATTATCAAGTCATTCAGTAAGTCATACTCTATGAGATAAAATAGTAAAACCAGTCACAGATATAACAGAGCAATGGGACGTCTTCATTAAACAGTATTATCAAGTCATTCAGTAAGTCATACTCTAAATGAGAAAAAATAGTAAAACCAGTCACAGATGTAACAGAGCAATGGGACGTCTTCATTAAACAGTATTATACAACACCTAATTGTATTCTGGTCATTTGATTGCATTGATTGCATGCAAAATCCGCTCTATTACACTCTATGAAATAGAACCATGGGTTATACTTTTTTGATAGCACTTTTTTCAATGGTAAGAGAGCAGAGAAAACTGTCTGTACAAAACAATCTGTTGCATGAGTGCATTTTACATCCAACTATATCCAAACTTGAAGGTGTTGTATAAAACAAATAATGAATGGTTTCCATTCGTGCAATAGTGCAAATATTTCATTCAACTCTGCTGTGCCTCGTTGAATGGAACATTCCATCTTTCAATTCATGAAATATTTGCACTATTGCACTCATAACCATTAATTATGTGTATATTATCAAGTCATTCAGTAAGTCATACTTTTTGAGAAAACAAATAGAACCAGTCACAGATATAACAGAGCAATGGGACGTCTTCATTAAACAGTATTATCAAGTCATTCAGTAAGTCATACTCTATGAGAAAAAATAGTAAAACCAGTCACAGAAATAACAAAGTGAAAATCGATGGTGTGATGGGGTCATATCTATAAACAATGGGTGAAAGATTGTTACATTCTTGATGTACTTGTAACACTCAGACCAGCTATGTTTTACCATTAATGTTTAATGTTTAGGTTTACACACTCAATAATGAAGTATATGTTTTGATAAAAACCATTTCCTTTGCCTAGTTACTTTATAATAATAAGTAGCCTACTATAGTCACTTAGAAGAGGTCTCTCTGATCTGTAGAGTAACAGGAACACAGTGTGACAAAGTACATAGTGTTTATGGAATGATTCATCTTGAGGGTTCTTAGTTTTTTACTTGTTCCTAGTACGGTTTGAGAAATATCAGGGTTGGAAAGGGAAAAGAATTCTCTGTTATAAATGTAAACAAAATTAATTATAAATAATAATAAATAAAATATAGATATATAATAATTTGATATTTTGGATAAGAAGAGTAGACTATTCTCAAGGTATTAAAGTTCAAGTTCAAGTTGATCAAGGCCAAGGCCCTCTCACACGACTTTACAACACTCAACCCCTGGTCATTGGTAACTAGTCACACCCAAAGACCAAAGTGTGCACAATTCAAACAATCCCTCCTGGGGCACTACAGCGCACCACATCAACGTGACCACTGGGGGACTTCTCATAGCGTGCAGCCACAAACCGGCACACGCAACTCAATTTAAAATTTACATCGCAAATCCCCATTTATACACCTGGGTGAAGAGAGGCAATGGAGATCATGTGCCTTGCCTGGCACAACATAATGATCTGGCCAGGAAAACGAACCTGCAAACCTTAGAACGCCAGTCCATTGCCATGAACACAATGCTCACTTGTCATAAATTTAGTTATTTATTTAGTTTGTGTAAGTTAGCTTTTGGACATGCTCAATCTCAATAGTGCAAGAGATTTTCATTCATTTTCTATTTTTTATAAAAGGAAGTAATTATGATTTCTAGCAAAATGATCATTGTCTGTTATGCATCATTAAACCTGACTATTTAATATACCAAACAGTATACTACTAAAGCAATCATGCTTATGGTTTGCCATTTCTAATAATGTATGATTCATGCCTCTGTGATATCATGCATCAATTTATAATGAGAAAAACATGAATACAAAGTCTGTAGTAGAGACATTAATGTACTGAATGTAGAGTGTTAAGAGTACCGCTGAATGCACCCAGTAATGTGGACGATATAACCATGTTTGCTTCCAAGAGTCAAAACTCTTGCATCATTTGAACATATATTATTAATGGCTGTCCATTTGACTGTTGATATTCTGCATCAACAAATGTGTGTTTTAGCATAACTCCATAGCAACATAGAAGAGAAAACACATGACTACAGTTTAACATAATCAAATAATTCCATAGTAACCTTACACCAAGCATGTGACTTCAGTCAAACTTTATGAAATATTGTCACAAGAAATAAATGTGTGGGACACTGTCATGAATACACATGGTGTTCCCACATGAAATTTCCATAAACTTTATTCTACATAGTCTAATAATGTAATAATGATAAAATGTAAGAAATTTATCAAATATATATATGACTTATTTTTCAGTGATGGTGGGAGCATAGTTGATTCCTTGGGCAGTTATGCTTACTGTGATAGTATTATCAAGCGAATGAGGCTCAACAACCCTCAACTGGACTTACAGGGACTCAGAAACATTTGGATCGTCAAACCGGGTGCCAAGTCTCGAGGGAGAGGTGGGTTACTATTTTAAACAAATATTAGACGGTTGTGTTTGAAGCATCATTTCTCTTGTCATCAATTAATGTGTTTTGTTAGCTGATTTTGTACATTTCAAAAGAGATTGTGGAAATATTGATATAGTCTGTTGCTAAGATACGCAGCCTATTCTTACCACATTCTCATAGCAGAGGTACCTAGCCCTCGAGCCTGCTTGGGCTGAATTAATATTTCACTGCCATGGCGTTGTGGTCAAGTGGTTAAGGCAGTGGACTGGTGATCTAAGGATTACAGGTTCGAGCCCTGGCCAGATCATTGCGTTGTGTCCTTGGGCAAGGCACTTTATCTCCATTGCCTCTCTTCAGCCAGGTGTATGAATGGGGACTTGTGAGGTAACTTGTAAATATAGTTGCGTGCTGGTTTGTGGCTGCACGCTATGGGAAGTTCCCCTGGGGGGCACGTGGTTGTGGTGGCCCAGGAGAGATTGATTGAATTGCGCACACTTTGGTGTGTAGGTGTGACAAGTTACCAATGACCAAGGCTAAGTTGTCAAGCGCTATGATCTTGATGTAGCACTATATAAGTGTCTAATATTTATGTATGTATGGCTCAAGTAGCATGCATGAATCTGATGTGATTTGAGATATCTTTAGGAAAGACATCCAAAACTGTGAAGAGCGTAGGAGGAATAGAACAACCAAGAATATGAGGAAATTTAGGGAAAATGATTTCAGTTTCTTTTTCAAAGAATTCTGGCCGATTGTCACGGTGCATTAAATTGAAGTTATGTTAGAAGGAAAACCGTCTCAATGTAACTAGTACTCATAGGAAGAATGAAGATGCGACTTGTCATCAATTTTCACTTTTATGTGATGAGAAATGCAAAATCAGAAATGAACTTAATCGTAAGTTATGGATTTGGAAAATTCTTTAGTCATGTTAAAGTTCAGTGTGATACCATCACAACTGATTCAGTTTTTTAGAAAAAAAGGACAGAAATGTCTCTGCCCTTTTCAGGAATTGGTCTATAACCTCCCCAGTCAGGTTTCTACTTTTAATTTTCTAATTTCTAACGAGAGAATACGCAGATATTTTGGTGTCAGCCTGTATGTTGCATACCCTTATTCTCTGGTGACAAAATTAACATACTTATCATTTATCGTATGAAAAATGGTTACCGAGACAACTTTGGAGGTGTTGAAAATGTTGGCACTGTTTTTTAAACTTGAAAGTGTTCAAATGTTTGCCTTTTAATATAAGTGACATTGGCAAGGATGACGAGCTACTAGTTAGTCTGGCATATAATAATCGGCCATTTGTCAGATCATTTTGTTTTAACTTCCTCCAACAGGAATTTTCTGCCTGAATAAGTTAGACGACCTTTTGAAACTCGTTGGAAATCCCATGGTGATTAAAGAAGGAAAGTGGGTGGTTCAGAAGTATATAGAGCGCCCTCTATTAGTTTACAACACCAAGTTCGATATTCGTCAGTGGTTCCTGGTCACCGACTGGAATCCTCTGACCGTCTGGTTCTACAGAATGTGCTACCTCCGGTTCTGCACGCAACCTTTCACCATGGATAGCTTTGATGCGTAAGTACTTACGGGCTATATCCTACCTCCGTTTTTATTCTTGCGAGTTCGACTGGCATTTTTTGCGTTCTGTTTATTCTCATTTCGTTAAATAATTTAGAACAAGTATATCAAAAATTTGACATGTTTTACTATCTCCTTATCACCTTGATAACTTATGTTAAAGCTCCAGTTAAAAGAGTGAAGCAGTGTCTGTGTGAATATAAAACAAAAAATGGGCCTGAGTGTTGGTAAATACGGTTTATGAGCCTTTGACTTCAGAGGTACCTTATAGCTCAAATCGACAGAATGGAGCAGTATCTACATAGGTGAAATAGATGGATGTGAGTGCCAATTCAATATGGTTTATTAAAATTAGACTCCAGACATATCATATAGCTCCAGTCTACAGAGTGGAGTAGAATCTGTATCATTCAAATGGCTTGGGTGCCAGACAATATGGTTTATTAAAATTAGACTTTAGACATATCTTATAGCTCCAGTCTACAGAGTGGAGTAGAATCTGTAATCATTCAAATGGCTTGGGTGCCAGATAAAGTGTTTTATTAAAATTAGATTCCCAGACATATCTCCAGTCTACAGAGGGAAGCATTATCTGTATGATTCAAATTGCTTGAGTGCCAGACAATATGGTTTATTTAGACTAATAGACTTCAGGCAAGTCTAGATGGATTGGACTGTCAATTAATGTGATTACCTTTGACATGACACGGAGGCAGCTCTTTCCCCTCAGGTAGGGTGTGGAATGCTGCCTGTAGGATTCAGTATGTAACCTTGACCCTACTGATACTTTATGTAGTAAGTAATGATGTAAGTAAAGGAATGGTTGCTGTAGGCATTCAAAATATAGTAAAATTGTAAAAATTACTGTGTTATAATACCACCTTACAAAACGGCACAGCAAACTACATCGCATGAGCTAAGAAGACACCACACTACAAATAAACAATTCACAGTGAGCCTAATTATTTTATTGTCATTTTGAAAACATTCATCTTACTTTAAAATTGGAAGAACATTTCTGTCAGTCGTTCCAAAAACCCTTAATCCTCTGACAGTTGTCTCTTTATTGATTTGTGTAACTTAAACCTTTAGTGATCACTCATAATATATGTTGATATCAGTTTCAATAATTCTTTGAGATTCCATGACGCAAATGGAAGAATTGACTGTGCGGAACCCGGCCGATAATTTTTCTTTCGGAAATTCATATTGTCAGCTAGCTTTGAGACATAAGTTAAACTGAGATGACTCCACAGGATGTTAAATGATGTCAAAATGCCTTTCAAAAGCCCCATGATTTGGGCCCATGGGGTTCGTTTACTCAGAGTGGACATGCTTTACCTCTGGGATAAGTGACATCTAAGAGTGGCATGGAGGGAAGTTCTCAACTTCCATAACATTCTCCCCACATCTCCTTGGATTTCTGTATGAAAGGCCTAATATAAGGACTTCTGAAAGCCGGTCAATCACTGCAGGCATTTCCTTTCATGTTAATCCATTTTGGAAAAGACCCAAGTCTTATGTTATATGGAAAATTGAGAAGGTGAGGCCCTGTCAGTGCGAATCTCTGGGCTGAAATTGCCACGTAAGAGCAGCTGAGATTCCTGGAAGCATGAAGCTTGGAAGTTAAATGTAAAGACGTTATTGCACAGTAATGCAAGAACCTCTTGCTGAGGAATGTCATTGTTTATTCTGCAATGTTTGCAAAAGTGGTGGAAAGTTTGGGAAAAGCTAGATTTATGTTATTAAATATGAGAAGATGTTAAAACAGTCCAACATTACAAGAAAAAGTGAAGTGCCTGGAGTTATGTGGTCAGAAATCAATGAGAATAAAATGCCAAATGCGTTTCTAATGCAAAGTTACTTTTCTGCTATTAGTATGTTTGCTTGTGACATTTGAATGCTTTTCCCCCCTATAAATAGATGTTTCTAGTGCTGTTACTTTCATTGCTTTATGTTAGAACCTATACAAGGCAAAATGGGTAAAAGCCCACAGATCTGTTTGAAATAGAGTTAAGGCTGATTCATACTCCAAAGTATATCATGGATGTAAAAAAAAACATATCGTAAAAATATGTCTGCCGAAAAGATTTGTTTACCATATACCGTTTATATATGTCAACCGTTATTTTCTCTCACTGAAAACCTAATTTGAAAAATGTAACCCCTCACAAAGGTGGTACATCATATTACAGGAGAGACATACATGTGTAAGTGCCGACAGACAGCGGATAAAATACATTGCAAAACTTTAAAAATGCATATAAACCCATAGCAAAGTGTATAGTGGTGAAATTGATGTAACTCCACACAATTTGACTGGCACATTTAGGCTTAACGTAAACATGTACAGCTTCTCCTGTAACCTGTTTTAGGTCAATTCATCACCCATTCTCTAATGCGGATGTGTCCGGCATAACTTTATAGTTTATACAACCCTCCCCCAAAGGAAAACAAAATCCTGATCTCCCCACCCGTGTTGTCAAATGTGATCAAGGTCTTTAAAAGGTCAATGTAATGCGAATTTCAAGGTTTGAGCAAAATGTTATTTTCAATGATTGGCACATTATAAAGCCCAAAAAATATATTAAAAAAATACATATACCACTGATTGCCCGTGATGATGTCACTCAATCTCCTGTTGGCATATATGCATCCAGAAATTAATCACAGAATATGAATAATTTGTATCTTTACAACTCAATAGGCTACCAGGATATGGTTTTCATCAACTAGTGTGGATACCTTATCTTTGGAAATAGTCAACTGTGGCTATTGCAATATTCTTGTAACAAAAGAGAGTTTGGAAATAAAATAACATAGGTAGCTTGAACAAATTTTTGGCAGACTTTTACTGATGAAGATTTGACTCTTGCATCAATTTTGAACAATGAAATGAGGGTCATCTTTTTTAGCTAGTTACGCAAAGACTGATCAATCAATGATCTGTAGATTGAGAAGTAATAATTTGCCATAAACATGATTGGCAAGAATAATATCTTGAGTAATAAATATGTCCCGAATTGAAAGTTGGGGGATTAGGAAGAAAATTTGGAACCAAACCTGTCTTAAATGTACTTTTATACGAATTTTGGCCTTTAGCCTACAATTACGGTAATTAATACGAATTTCACAAATTTTGATAATGCTACAATTTTAATAATAATATGAATATTGCAATGCCTTAAGTATACGTAACAGAACTGCAGTCTGACTGTTACCGGACAAGCCATAATGTCCGCAGAGCTATTGTGATCAGGAGGCATTACAGCATGTCAACAGGCTTCCATTGGTTCATGTTTATCCTGATATATAATCAAACATTAGTGAAAATGTTCAGACTATCAGGGCATTTTTTAATGAAGTGTTTGGGGATTGTCAAGTTAATTTGAGGTTAGTTATAGGGCATTTTTGAAATTCACCCAAAATTGCTTGTTTTCTTTCAAATTTTTCATCAATATAGATAGCCCAATGTAAACTTAATTAGTCAGAAATGTAAAAACAGTCTAATATGTTATCTTGAAAAACTGCCTGGTGATGGAATAAAATATAGAAACCACTTTAACTGGTATGGATACTACCTTAATCTATTTTTTCAAAAACTTATAAATAACACAGATACTTTCCTTATCATCATGAACGATTGAAGCTAATTAGCTGCTAAACTAAATTTATTTCGACAAGAAATAACAACTTTCAACTAAAGGACATTGCACTACGCTATTGAGTAAATCTGTTGCAAAGTAAAATATAGTTTATGACAATGCAAGCGTCTATTGTTGACCAGAAAATGAATGTCAAATCTGAGAGATAAAACAAATGTTAACTGCTTATCTACTGCAAAATGCACTGTGTCGGTAAACATTTAAAAGTTAGAGGGCCTGAGGGTTGGACCCTAGCAGAATCTTCAGATGCCTCTGCAGTTAGCCTCTGCAAAAGATCCTTCTAGGATCAAACTGTCAGGCACCATCATAAATCAAATGAATGTCATAGAAGCTGCCATTGAATTTGCATCTGAAGTTGTAAACTGCATTTACTTAACTTGAAATCTTATAATCTTATTTTGAATTGTGAGTTGGCACTTTTTATTTTCAGTGTATCATATAGAGTGCTTTGGCATTGATGGTAATGATGAAAAGACACAATAGAAAGATAAATTATTATTATTTTCTGTTAAGTGGCATCAGATGAAACCTTGTTTCCATGAATTGGTTTGAGTTCTACCCACAAAACCAAACTTGAATAAATGTGAGGATTAAAGTTCAGCTGAGGGTTGTGAGAGTCATACCACCTAGTTCTTTTCTAATTAAAAAAGAAGCCCTATTCCTTTCTAGACACAGCTTCTGTGTGTTTACATGGGATTATTGATTCTGTGACCATGTCAAGGGAGTTAAAGGTTGCCAGATGGATTCCACAACTATCTGTGGGTTGGTTCGTGACTAAATGTTTGTGATGCAGACATCTTGTTTGTATAGATATTTATATATATATATATATACATAAGTAAATGTCAGAGCAACAAACATATCCATTTGGTAATCAGTTGTGAATAATGCTGACAGAGGTTATACGATTTCGGTGCAAGTAGTCGCAGCAAGGCACCAAACAGATAAAATTCAATGATCGTCTGTAAGCCCATGTGAGTTAGGTTGTCAGATTTAATATGAATTCAATACAAATTCTTCATCATGTTACATCTGTGGAGCGCACGTTTTGTAAGTCTCGAGTGAATTTGTTTGAAATCCAACACAAATGACCTTACTTTTGAGCGTTACTGTCAATCTTTGTTTCCCGAAATGGCCTCAGCATTCGAAGTAATACATCCTCCTTTTTTTGGACTTAATACATTCCTTTAAAATTTGAAGTGATTTTATTCTGGAAACTTTTCAAAGTTGCTTGTGAAGCCCTTCCAATTTCTACTCCCTTGTCAATATGTTATTTTAGGTCTTGGGTAATATGTTTAATGTAAGCATGCTAAAAACTGCTAAAAAATATTCAATTATTATAACCCCCCAAAGGATTTTGACTTTTCTAAAATGTTCCCACACATTGAGGAGATTTAAATCTATATATGGCAATATTACCCAGCGAGGGGAGAGCTCTCCAGAGTGTACATTTATGTTACAAATGTTTTTTGAACTGCACATGAGTGACCATTTCTTGACCGTCTAGCAATTTTAGAAGCTAACTTGATGGCCCTTGGAAACAACAGCAGTTTCCCTATGCAAAGAATACAAAGGTGGCTATTACAGTCATCATAAAAACATGAAGAGTCAAAGCGTTAGAACAGACAATTGATTTATGTTTGAAAGTAAACCCATTGTATGTTTGGCAGAGTGTCAGTGATAAATTAAAGTGCAAGTATTAGACTCTCTCCTCACAAAATTAATGAACCACATCTTTCTTTCCACCTCGTTTCAATTTTACTCTACTAGTTTTCTTCAATAAGTGCATGTTTGACTCAAGCTTCAAGAGTTAAGGCAAATAGTCTACCGTTCCATGGCACAGTTTCACGCACGAATGAATAAGCAAACTTACGTCGTTGATGGTGTTTTTTTTTGGTCTTTTTCTCTCTTTCCTGGTCGCTACTTTCATGTGACAAACCTCATCTTATGATCGGTATGTTTTCCACGAATACCAAGATAGAACACCTGCTTAATCTTGCTAGAAGACATTTGGAATGACAGTTGACAGTTACCTTCTTTTACCAAATGAAATTTTGAAGAACATTGGAACAATTTGGGACATTAAAGTACATGGCCCCATGACATTGTTTCAATTTCACTGTTTTATCGAAGTCTGTTTTAGGAATGAGCTGATTCGTCTGTCACGGAAGAGGGAGAGGAAAGACATCTTTTTTTTTTCCATTGGAGAAGATTTGAAAGGAATGCAATTCATGAATACCGGATTTACAATTCTCTGTTTATATTTCTGTCTGGAGGACACAGAAGGAACATTCAGAGACTTTAGGAAAAGTCAATCAAAGTTGCAATGATGATGAAACAGTGATTGGTTGTTTAATGCATAGTGATAAAGCATCATAATGTTGTGGATGGTATGTTTGTGTACCTGAGTGTCTGGACATAGCATCGCATAGATCACTCAGTCTACTAGCTCAGTATTAAACATACCTAGGTAGACTTACTGCAGCACCTGTAATACTATGATGAAAGGAGAGGTGGGGGAGGGGGGGGGGTGGTGGTGGAATTAGGGGGTTTCCATCAAAAGACTGCATTAATATTAGTAGCCAAAATTGATCTAATTTAGGTAGGAAATCCTAGTGAAGCAATATTGCACGACCTTTGTGATTATTGGACACATTGAAAAAAGAAGGCTACACAAATTTAATGATTTTATGCTAAGGAGAAGTATTCTCTAGCATTAATTACAAAAGTAGTTTTTTTAGTGTCAATATATCCTCCCCTGGACATGCTATGTTTCTAATCATCAACTGGAAACCACAGAAAAAAAAGAAACTAGGAATCAAACAGAAATGTTACCTTCACTTTATTTGTAACACTGTTTACCCTCGCTTAAGCTACACTGTTATAATAATAATAAATTACATTTAGCTCTTAATACAGCAGTCAAAGCGCTTTACAAAGTAGCAAAGAGACAAAGGAAACCAAGGAAAAAAAGAATCTAGGAATCAAACAGAAATGTTACCTTCACTTTAATTTGTAACACTATTACCCTCACTTTCGCTGTAACACTGTTACCCTCACTTTAGTCGTAACACTTTTACCCTCACTTTAGTTGTAATACTGTTACCTACACTTTAATTTGTAACACTGTTACCCTCACTTTAGCTGTAACAAAGTTACCCTCACTTTAGTCGTAACACTTTTACCCTCACTTTAGTTGTAATACTGTTACCTACACTTTAATTTGTAACACTGTTACCCTCACTTTAGCTGTAACAAAGTTACCCTCGCTTTATTTGTAACACTTTGACCTTCACTTTTAGCTGTAACACTGTTACCCTCACTTTAGCCGTAACACTTTTGCTGTATAATATATGTTCATGGCTTAAACCTTTTCGATTATATCCCTCCACCTTGGTTATGATACATTGTATACATACCCCTCCCACCACTTGGATGTTATAGGATAATGTTTATCAAGGACTATTCCATGCAGACCTCGCTGCAGTACGTTACACTTTTAGTGGATCCAAACTTTAATGATGCATTTTGTCAACTCCAACTGGAAAATGTGAGCTGT
This sequence comes from Apostichopus californicus, assembly GCA_020650975.1. Lineage (NCBI taxonomy): Eukaryota > Metazoa > Echinodermata > Holothuroidea > Aspidochirotida > Stichopodidae > Apostichopus > Apostichopus californicus. The sequence goes on from JAIPMN010009909.1 coordinate 14,392, forward strand.
ATACTAGTTGTATACAGCAAGGATATATCACAGCAATTATTGTTTATTCCAGGGACAAGAAATATGTGCACGTTGCAGGTGTTTAAAAATATGGCTTTTAGTTTATTATGTTGTATTAAAGTTACATTTAGCTATTTTTAAATGACATGCCTCAAATGAGGTATTCTTAATGTTACAGAATTACGTATAGTTCTACTGTGTGGAAGATTATCAGTGAGTGATATTAAACTTGATCATTTTAGCCCAATGCACTCTCAAGTCAGTGTTGAATGAGTGGAAACAGTCTGATAATTGGCTTCTTGAAAACAATTGTGTTATGTTTCCATTTTGACTCTTGTTTATATTCAATTTCTTTAGCTTAAATTGGGATTCTGAGAATATTCTTGTGAAAATTTATCAGTTGTTTCATCATGTTTGGTGTCCAGAATAATTCAACTGAAAGCTTAAGTAATTTCTTCTCTTCAATTCAGATCCATTCATCTGTCAAATCAATCTATTCAGAAGAATTATGAGAATGCAACGACGAGGTCACGGATGCTTCCCGACGATAACATGTGGGACAGCGAAGAATTTAAGGCCTACCTGGAGAAGAGAGGGTGCGGAAACGTCTGGGATGATGTAGTTTATCCTGGGATGAAGAAGGCTGTTGTGTCTGCTTTACTCTGTTGTCAGGATGCAGTGACTATGAGAAAGGTAATTTAGCAACTTGTGTTTCATTGTATGAAGAGAGTTTAATGGTATGGAGGGAGTGTTAATGCCATGTAAGTAGTATATATGCTATGAAAGGAAGTTAATGCTATGGAGGGAGTGTTAATGCTATGGAGGGATGTTAATGTCATGAAGGGAAGTTAATGTTGTGAAAGTAGTATATGCTATGAAAGTAGTATATGCTATGAAAGTAGTATATATGCTATGAAAGTAGTTTATGCTATGAAAGGAGGTTAATGCTTTGTAATGATGGTAATGCTTTGAATTGATGTTAATGTCATGAAGGGTAGTTAAATTGAACATGTTAATTAGTTCTAAAATTTCTAGTTACCCTTCTTTTTGAATCCCATGATATTTTTTAAATTTATTTTTTAATCTGGCTCACTTGTAATATTACATTGCTTTTTAAGTTTCATTCTAACTTTATATTTGTATGGTTTTAGCCCTTCACAATCACTTGTTAAGTTTCATTCTAACCTGTTATTTACTTTGCATTGTTTTAGACCTTCACAATCACTTGTTAGCATTGCCTTCAAATGCCTATTTCTATTCCACCTCCCATTTGTTATTTTCTTCCCCGCCCTTTCTCTCTAAGAATTCCTTTGAACTTTACGGGGCGGACTTTATGATGACAGATGATTTTGATCCCTGGTTGATTGAGATTAATTGCAGTCCAGCGATGGGCGCCACTACTGAGATTACTGAGCGTCTCTGTGCGGAGGTGATCGAAGACACCCTAGCAGTCGTACTGGATCGCAGGAAGGAAAAGGACTGCGATATCGGCAACTTTGAATTAGCCTACAAACAGGTATTTATACGCGGTCACAACATCTTGTTGATTTTCAAAATCAAATTTGCAATATTTAGTTATTTTTAATGACAAAACCAAGTGGCGCTACAAATAGGGTATTATCTTTTAGGCTGCTTTGGATTAATTTCCAAAGGTTGAATAAGGTTAGGAGGTATTTAAGAAATAATGTAAAAAAATATATTTGAACAACTATTGCAAATATGGGACATTGGCTATATTGTTGGAAGAAACTAAATCACTAAGGACAGTACAACATGCATAGCTTTGAAAGATCATGGGGGGGAGGGGGGGGGGTTCCATTATGGTTCCAAATGTGTGTATTTTTAAAAATATCTTGTTGTATTATCGGCGTACTGTATTTCCCCTTTTCGATGTTATGAACATCGGATAAATTTACTCTGGATGTAAATCGTGCAAGAGGTTGTTGTGAGCACATTGTATTTTTTAATCAATATGTTTGATCTCTTTCAGCATTCAGTACATGTCCCTATATACGTGGGAGCCAATATGGTAGTAGAAGGCATCGGATTACGCAAGCCATCAGATGGACTCAAGAGGCAGAAGAGTACCTCAAACATTTCTGGTAGACCTACGGATACACATATTATTAGGAAATATCAGCACCAAAAGGCAAAAGCAGTCAAAAAAACTGTCTCAGAGGAGACGGTTGAAGCCAGTTCACCTGTTGCCAGGGCGACCAACTTGGAGGACATGCAGAAAAAGCTGGCAGGTATTGCACTCTCGACCGATAGCATAGAACCTGCTGACCTTCCTAGATTCCGTCTACCTAAGTACAAGAAGAGTAAATCTAGGAAGTCCAAGTGGAACAGTAACCTCTCCAGATCAATTGATTTTAACAAAGGGTTACTCGTTCACGAGGAGATGAAGATGAAAGTAGATTACCTGCAGAAACTGCAGGACACTGCAGAAAATACAAACCAATTACAGGATGCTGCAGAGAATACAAACAAAATGCAGGGTGTTGCAGAGAATACAAACAATAATAACCAGGGTTTAGAAGAATGCCAAATGGGAGGGTACTCAGTTAAAGTGTATCAAGGGTCGTATGGGCCAGCCTGGCCAAAGAGGGAAGTGGGGGTGCATGTAAAAATACCCCATGTTGGCAAATACCAGATAAAACAACCTAGGGCTCCCCACACAACTCTTGCCGAGTATCGTAAACAGCTGAGAAAGAAAAAGGTGAAACTCAAGCTGCACCATCAGATGAGTTACATTGAGAACAGTGTATGAGTCGCTGATGGGGGGGGGGGGTGGGGGATGGAGGAGGACTCCATGGTACCACCCAGTGGTGGCCAATCACTACCTCGTATGTCTCCTGTACCAATGATTTACGTTTGGTGATGTGCCTTTTATCTGGAGCTTTTGAGAACCATGTAGACAAGATTTTGTCAGATTAAATACATAAAAACTTACGACATCCTTACCATGGCTTGCAGTGCAATAAGTCATCTTAATATGGATGCACACAACTGAAATGTCTTCCTAACATAGATGTAAATTAAAATCAAAAGGCTTCAAGCAAACAATGGTAGTAATTCTTTTTTTTTTCTCTCGCTTTTTGTAGGTCTATAAAAATTACTGTTATGACCCCGGGAATTAAAGTCAAGTACAATTGTTTTGTACATATTTGAATATTTTTATACTCAATACCGATTAATCAATGTAGTGGCTTGTAACAGCATAGCAATGTGGCTGAGCACATCAGTTTCCAGTGTAGCTGGATACAACAGTTTATTGTGTGGCTAGTGACAGCTGTTCCTAGTGTGACAGATGTAGCTGTAATGAATGTGACAGATGTCAACAGTGCCAGTTTCCAGTGTAGCTGGATACAACAGTTTATTGTGTGGCTGCTGTGACAGCTGTGCCTAGTGTGACTGATGTAGCTGTAATTAGTGTGACAGATGTCAACAGTGCCATTGGTGACAGCAGTTTCTACTGTTGCTGGTGAAACAGTTTGTGTGGCTAGTGACAGCAGTCACTATTAGGGCTGATGTCATCAGCTGACAGTGTTGTTGAATACAACAGGGTGGCTAATGTCAGTAGATAATAGTGTGTGTGACTTGTCACAGCAGTCCATGCCGTGGCCAGGGTATGCCTTGTCCACTAAAACTGTGACCTATATATACAACAATCTTAAACATCACTCAGCTTGTGTCTGTGTTTAATGAAATGGAAATGGTGGAAATTGCCTGCAAAAACTGGTCTTCCTTGCAGAAATATCTCACCTGTTAAATCTGATTCATGTGATGTGCTGACAAAAAGATTAGTTCTTCTTCTTCATTTGATGTTTTAGCAGGAAATTAAGGAAAACTCTAAAACACACACAAAGGTATCGATTCATCAATACGATGAACCCAACCATTTCCTGTGACAAACTGAAGTAGAAGTTAAACTTTATAAAGACATTACATTTTTTGTCTTGAAATTTTGTGAAATTTGTTTAGCTTGGAAACAACAGAAATCTTACTAATTGGTCAGTTTATTTACTTGTCTTGTATTTAAAACAATTAATCATCGTGCTTGTCAGAACAAATCTTTGTGAATTCAATCATGTGTGAGGGGGATTAAACGGATACTTAATGGGTTAATCCGGCTAATTCTGATAAATTACACTAAGCCGCTGAGGTGGCAGTGTTTAATATACATAGAAAAGGTAAACAGATTTTATTTATATCTGTAATTTCGTTGTGTTATAATGCTGCAAATTTGTGGAGTTTATGAAGTTTTCAAAATGTTTAGACATTATGTGGAGCTTGTGACAACTGAACTTAAAACAAAGCAAACAGTCACCATTTTTGCATGCCTGATATAGTTTTATGAGTATTAAACCTAATAGCAAGTGCCGGTAAAGGAGAACAGTATTTCATTAAATACAGAATATTTTCTTGAGTTTGTAGCGTGAAGAAATAGAAAGATGAGAGATAGGTATTCTATCGACTTGACACAGTAAATTATTATTTTAATAATATTATTTTAATAACTTAGCAATCTTCCAACTGCAAAGAAAAAAGAAAAAAAAAAGGTAATAGGATTCATAATACTTACTAATTGGAGAAATACTTTTCGTAAATTCATGTGGATTGATAGACATTGTGGAAACAAGTTTGACAGCATGAGAAATTCATTCTTTAATTCTTGTGGTAATAGTTTACATAAGTGATCCCAACCCTTGCTCTTTTCTTAAGAGCATCTTGGGTGTCAGTTTAAATTTATCGGAGAAGTTCTACCGACACACATCAAAGCTTCCTTTACCTTCTACAAGATGGCATTTCACCCTGTCTGTGTTCTGGCCACATCAAAATGTGAAGGGTTACAAGTAGCAAGCAAGGTTCTTGATGTCAGCCCTCCTGTTTTCACTAACAACATTTCCGTTTCTTTCCTTACCCCTAAGGCCTTGTGACTACTACTCAGGTAAAACATTTGCTGCTGTCTGGTCTTCAAGTGCAGTGCTTTCTATATTTCATGACTTCTCTCACTTTTCTTGGGTTTTTTTCTGTTCACTTAGTGGTATAAGGTTGCACATTTTTATAACAGACTTTTTAACCATCAGTATGTCACAGTGTTGCTTCTGGTAGTCGTGTTGGACTCTAATATTGCAACAGTACATACCCCAAACATGAAAGGCATATCTTACAAGGGTTACCCATAATGCAGCAGTGATAATATCCTCAAACATGAAAGGTATATCTTCCAATAGTTACCCATAATGCACTGGTAAAACCCCAAACATGAAAGGCAAATTTTACAAGAGTTACTCATAATGCAGCAGTGGTAAAATCCTCAAACATGAAAGGTATATCTTACAAGAGTTACCCATAATGCAGCAGTGGTAAAAACCCCAAACATGAAAGGCATATCTTACTCTTAAGAGTTTACTCTTACCTACCCATAATGCAGCAGTGGTAAAATCCTCAAACATGAAAGGCATATCTTACAAGAGTTACGCATAAAATCTCTCTAACACCGTTCCCACTGTAAGAAATGACAAAGAGACATAGATTAGGCCTTTAGTAAACATATGACTCAGAAACTAGTCCCATTAAATATTGCTTCCCGACAATGTTGAGCAACAAAGCTTAGAATTAAAACATCGTATAACCTGATATTTTGGGCTGTTCCCACCACATGAGTAATGGAACATTTATTGAAAGAGAGTATTTTATTGGTGTCATATTTTGAAATATGTGAGCCATCTACATCACACATTTCAAGAAGAAAGAAAAACGTAAAAGAGATTTCCGTCATCTCGATAGAAAACTCACGTTTGGGGAACCATAAATCTCGAGAGATTCATTCATGTGTTTATGGGGATTATTTTGACAGAGAGGAAATTAATGCATGTGATCAATAGTGTTTTTAAATATGTAAGGAGGTTAATAAATACATCATTTCAGACACTTTGCTTATTCAAATCGGGTAGAGGAAGTTAGATTTATTGACGTCCAATTTAAAGAAGACATAGTATCACAGCTTTTCTCTAGGAAGTTTCTGATCAAATTGAGGAATTTTTAGGACTTAAAAATCGAGAGACTTTTTAGCTGTTGTTCCATAACTAAAACTTGAAGCACTAAATCAATGTCTGTTCCATCCCCCTAGAGACATTTCCTGGTTTCATAAGTTGACTGTTTCGTCAGCAGGCGCTGACTTTTATTCCTCTTTGTCAAATTCCCAAGGAATCACTTGCCTGTAGCGATATTAGTGGTTTGTTACATGCAATTTATTCATGCTAAAAGCTATAAGAACATTTATCACCTGGTTTCAGAGGAGTATTTTAAGGTAAAACAGATTTGACTTTGCCACAACTTAAAAACTGGTACATTGACATTTTTGAACGATTACTGCGTACGTAAATTTATTTAAAACTCTGTGAAGGATGTAATCTTCTGCGAAAAGAAGTATTCAGCCCTTTTTTTTTCAAATAAAAATAAATAAGAGAGTTAAAAGACATGACAGCATTGCTGTTGATTTGTAAATGTATTTACAAACAGAGAAAAAGAAATATTGAAAGTATAATAGATAAAAAGGAAATAATTTAGCGAGAAATTCAAGTAGTTTCATTCACGTGCATTTTGTATGCATAAAGTTATGACAAGTACGTACGGTGCTGTTGTGAAGCTACGAAGAACTATCAGTTCACGGGCAGGTAGAAAACATTATTCACATGTTTGTCACTCGTTTATCAGATTTCATTAAAAGGGACACTAAAAAGTAGCTTTTTATTTTCCGCTGATTAATTTTTATGCTTTGCAATCATAAAATCTCACCACTATATGCACTGGATTAAAGTTTGGTTTAATCCAAGCATTAGTTCAAATAATAAAACATAAATTAGAAATTTTGAAGATTTCTGATTTTAATTTGTTACATGTTTTATATACTAAAATATAAAACCTGTACTTTCATTTCAGTTTTCTCTTTTTCAATGTTTCATCTTACCTTAATCTAGTCTTGTTTATACTAACCTTTGATAGTAAGTTTGAGTTAAGTTTGATAGTGAGTTTGATGCCCATGTTATTCAAGACAACTTCCACTGCACTCCAATATTTCCCCAAATATTGCAAAAATTAAATTGTCATCTTGAAAATAAAAGGGAGAAAAAAAAACAAAGGACAAAATAGTATGTTTGATTGAAGTTTGTGTAAGTTTAAGTCTGATAGTAAGTTTGATAGTAAGTTTGATGTGCATGTAATTCAAGACAACTTTCACTGCACTCCAATATAAGGACATAACGGGGAAAAAAATAGAGACGACTTTCTCAATGGTACTATATTTCATCCAGATGTAGAACATCTTGAAATGAAAACATTTTAAAAAATTATTGAAAGAAAAAGAACGACCAGAAGAAAATATTAAATTACATCTTACCATTCTCTTCCTAAATTTAACATTTACGTTATGATTTTGTCAAATCTGTTGTCATGGCGATAACATCAACTTGTTAACATTACTGTCATGCAGCTTCATCGATAGGTTTCCATGGCAACAAGTTCACCCTTGCCTATGACACTATCATTCACTTTCATCTTATCTGCTTGCACTGGCTGACAAACTCTTTAACTTACTTTATGTTCCCGACACTCTCTGCCATTATGTTATGTTGCCATGGCAACAAACTGAAATTTTCTTCTTCTTCTTCTCTTTTTGTCTTTTATATAACGCTTGCCTGATAAATCTCTGCTTGCTACAGACCCGTCTCCAGAGCCGACTGGCGAAACGCCACATGGAAGCCCTACGCAGCCAGATTACCAGAATGACCAAACCTGCTGTACGTTGTCCCAATGTTTTTACGTAGTTCTCTAGTCATCATAACTCTGTCTGAGCTATGAAGCTCGTCTGTCATCTAAGATTGGTAATCGGTAATTGGTAATGGAGGTTGCCACAGCTCATTTACGGTCTGCAATTTTTGAAACACGAGGTTTCATGTTCAAGCCATTTAATCGCTATGCATGTGTCACAAATTTATTCCTAAACATAATTGTTTGGTAGATATCTTTTCAACATAGGATGGCCTGGGAGCATATGTAGATGAAAATTGCCAATCCAAATTTTTTAAATTTTTTTCCTGTTATGATAAATGCCTTGTGAAAGGCTTGTTAGCAATGCTGTGCCAAAATCAGATCTCACTACAGCATAGATATGTTCAACCTTGGCTAATACATTCCCAATATACTCGGTTTTCATATTTTCATAACTTTTATCAATGGTATCTTGTTATCAACATGTACAACACAACATGTACAAAGCAACATATACAAAACAACAGATACAAAACAACCTAGGAATATGGCCAGGGTTGGGACCTGGGGGGGGGGGGGTGAGGAGGACTTCATGGGAAATTCTTGAGTATACTTTAGGTGATGTAAAAGAACATTTCATTGTATTTGATTTAAGAAACCTTTAGTGAACCCTACAGCCGCTATTCAGGTTGCAATGAGGGGGGATGTAAAAGGTATGAACAGCATACTATATGTAAATCAACACTTTTTTCTACATTGAGGCAGTTTATTTGTGAGTATACCAAGCTAATTTGAATATGTCGGTGGCTTTTATGTCTCTGTGGAGTCTGTAGGTTTGCTACATGTGTAGTTGTATAGCCATACAAGGAACAGCTTACTTTGGGTTTGAATAGGAATTTTCTAAAGCTCAACAATATCCAAACCTTGGAAATGATAAACTTCTCATAAGCCATGTCATAAGCCGTGTCTAAGGAGCTTTATTTTCAACTGCATTACAAAAAAATATATAAATATATAAGTTGAAGATTTATCCGAATATACTACAAAACAGCAGCACCTTTAATTTTAAGATAATTTGTGAACAATGAAGCTCAAGCATCAAAATAGTTTAAATATAGAAAGGACCATAAAATACTTACCTACCACACTTTCATAGCAGATGTTTTTGTAGCCTAGGCTAAATTGCATGTAGGAATTTGGACTGAGGGTGCTCATGTTACAAAGTGAGAATGCAAATTAACAGCTTATTGCACCTTTCTGAATGAGGAGCAATTTTTTCATAGTTTGTACTGCTTATTGCAGGTAGTAGTGACTGGAGATGGTTTACAGGGAGGAGGGATAAAATAATGAAACACAACCAGTTTACTTTAAGTGAACTTGTTTATCATTTCCTCTCTCTTCCCCCAGTCCACATAGCAACAATATCAGCTGCTAACATGCCCTATTGTTCGTGCAGTCATTCTATGGTATTGTTTGTCTGTGTTTGTACACATACATTTGCTTTCTGCATGCTGTGTCTGTATCACCTTTCCACTACTCATCCACCAACTTTCTCACCTTCACAGGCTTTGCACTAGATGGTGCTTGGGGACGGAGATCCTGCTCCAGTTGCGGTCTGCAAGATGGTGTCAGGATGGATGAAGACTTCAGCGGTATCTGTTCCTGTCAGCAAGATTCTGTCATCATTTCACCTGAATCACCTCTACGCACTTATACACCTGGATCCTTGCACCCCAAACTAGCAACGACACGTTCGGACACTAAGCTTTCCCTCTCTCGATATAAACTTCACCGACCTCACACTGTCCAGGATGACTCGGATCCAATACCCAAATCCGGTGCCTTTTACCGCAATCGACAGGGACATTTCATTTCAGTCGATGGGCCTGTAGCGACTTCTTCAGAGGACACCAAACTTAAAAGAACTGGTTTTGCAAAGGGTAGAATAAAACCAAACATTAACCGCCAGCAGAGAGAAAAGCGAGCTCTACTGATTAAAAACAGGGAGACTGTGAAACAGAGACTACCTATGGCAATAACTAACAGCTTGTCTTAAAAACTATCTTAATAACATATTCTCTGCAATAACATACCCTGGAAATGTTTGTATAAATTTGCTCGTTTTACTTTTTTTATTTGTGCATAAATACATGTACATATATCCAAATGTCTTACACCCTGAAAGCTTTTTTAGCAAGCCACTGAAATTGTGTATGCAATGAAATGTTTTTCATACCTAAACAAAGAACTTGTATGATTTTACATATATGTTATCATCTGAAAATATTTTCCTACATCTAGTATTCTTCTTCGCTCTGTTTTAAGCCGTCCACAAAAATTTGAGATTGATTTTTGAGGACTGGAAAAAGGGGAACACTTATCATCTTCTTTAATATGTTGGAAGTATTTTCCAATCTATTTCAGGTTTAGAATGAAATAATAATTGGTGAGGGAGGGAGGAACTATTTATTTACCAGTCAAGTATTAGCCGAAGACTACTTGAACTTTACATTTTGCAACAAGTCTGTAAATTTGGAATGTATTTATTTAATGCACACGCAGCTGGTGAGTTATTTCCTCAAATGAAGTAAATACCCCCACACTATAAAAATGTAATTATATTGTGTTAGCAATTATAACTACCCAGTATTGACCCCAAGTATGCAAGTAGTAGAAACTAGAAAACATTGTAACTCATGTTCAGCAGCTTTAACAAACATTTCACTTCCAACAAGAGAATATTTACTTGCTCAGTCTAGCCCTTGTCTCAGAATAACTGAGATAGTCAGACCAGCTTAAGCCAGAAAGATATAACTAAATTGTCATGAGTTATAATATTTAGTATGTTGATGTATCTATCACATTTAGTACAAGAAGTCTGTCGTTGAGGTCAATGGTCATTTCAGGACAGCCTGTGTCATTGTGAATTTATTGTTTGACACATCACATTGCTTTTTACTGTATTACTAAGATCAAGTATGTTGTACACCCTCACTATACATTACTTCAGAGTTATGAAGAAAATTGCTCATGTTAAATCGTCGAAGCCACAATGCATTTTTGCAATCCCCCCCCCTTTTTTCACTGCGCTATACTTACCAGGGAGTTGCTAGAAGGAGAAACAATTCCAGTCATTTGTACGATGGACATACATCCATTTTTGATAATAATCTTTTGATATATTTTCTGCAATCATTTAATTCTTTGCTTTTGTTTCGGATCAGCAAAGTGATGCAGAATAAATACATGGAAGTGGCCTTTAAGTCCAAATGTCTACATCGATGTAATATTGACAATCATCATGATGAAATTGCAACATTTGTTGAATTTTCGACTCAAATATGAGTAAATAATATCCATGCATTGAATGAAATCTTGAAGCCCTTTCATTGAAACTCTTTTCTTCAAAAATGCTCAAAAGTGCACAGACATGTTTATTTATATACTCTTGCTAAGATAATGGAGTAATGCATATATGTGTGAGGGGGGGATGGGGGGGGGGGAGTTGAAGGAGGTGATCTCGGAAGTGGTAGGTGGAGGGGGAGGATAAGAATTACTTGGAAATTATTATGCGTTAAAAAAGTTTTTGGTAAATTCTGTTGTCTGTTATGAGATTATTATCATTGGAAGATTTTGTTTCGGGACAGGATAAGGGTGGTGATTGAACTAGAGAAAAGTCCTGTCACTGAACAGATTTGGCATGAAAAAGATCCAAGTTCATGTTCAAAATATCCTTTATTAATCTTAAATATATTAGAAGCAAATGTAATCCTTCTCTAACAACTATCTGCATCTAAGGAATGGTTAGAAGTACTTAATTCACCTGCTATGGAATGGTTTTTTCTAAATAAATAAATAAAGTGGATGTATTTTTTGAAACATGTATTGAATTTTTTTTTTTATGAGTTTTCTGCAAGCTGCCAAACAAGGTAGTATATATTTTGATGAAAAAGAAGGCAGCAGTTGGGATTGTACCAGGGACCTGCTGCCAAAACTTTTTCTTCACCACTAGACCTTGGCCGCTTGGGAACCTTGTCAGGGGGAGGTGGGGGTGCCTTTTGGGTAGTCCTTTTGCAGTGATAACTCACCCTGGACTTGAACCAAGCCGATCAGAAATGTCTAATCACCTATGGAACAACCAATCACACCATTTTGGTTCCCAAGGCATAAAATTTTGTTTCTTACCTTTATACTTCCACGTCCTCCAAAGAAAATTAAATTAAAAGACTCTTGCTGTACTTGAAGCATGAACATGCCTTCACTGGGGTTCGAACCCAAGACAAGGAGTTGGTCTTGCTCTCCAGGTACAGGCACTACCAACTGCGCCACTGTAACTGTTGAGAAATAATGCTCGTTTCTAATATTTAAGGTTCATAATGGAAGGAAAGAGGTATAAGAATAGTAAAAGGAAAACTGCCTTCACTGGGGTTCGAACCCTAGACATTGAGTTTGTCTTGCTCTCCAGATACAGGCACTACCAACTGCGCCACTGTAACTGTTAAGAAATAATGCTCGTTTCTAATATTTAAGGTTCATAATGGAAGGAAAGAGGTATAAGAATAGTAAAAGGAAAACTGCCTTCACTGGGGTTCGAACCCTAGACATTGAGTTTGTCTTGCTCTCCAGGTAAAGGAACTAACCACTGCGCCACAGCAGCTGTTGAAAAATAATGCTCGTTTCTAATATTTCAACTTCAGAATGGAAGGAGGAAATCGCAAAAGATCAAAATGCGTCGAGCGCCCTCTCTCGGCCTCTTTTTTGGTCAGTTTTTAACTTTAGAGGAACAAAAGAAACCGAAAAACTTTTTGGACGAACAAAGGAATTGAAAACCTTTGTTCGTCCAAAAAGTTTTTCGGATTCTTTTGTTCCTCTAAAGTTAAAAACTGACCAAAAAAGAGGCCGAGAGAGGGCGCTCGACGCATATTGCCAGTGATATGTGATTTCAATGCTTTTAAATCACGTATCACTGGCAAGATTCATACTGAAAGTTGGTGAGGAAAGGGTGGGGGTGGGCTGTGTTGCATTATACATTAAAAAACACATTACAGAATGTTTCAATCGGCTTAATTAAAAGGTGTAGTAGACCTATTGTTTTAGTTTCAAGGCCTTTCAAAGGGCAAAACGATTATTGAGAAATATCATCGACTGCAATATCCTGTCTTGTCAAAAAAAAAATTTTTGCAAACTAGTCTGTCAGATTATTCATAACATCCTGATTTATATACGATGTGTGTGGATGTTAATCGAGGTCACTTCCAGTTCCATTTGTAAGGACCAGACAAGTTCTCAAATCGCTCTCTGTTTTTTCTTCTACACACTAGAAATGAGAGAGAGACAGACAAGAAATAAATACGGAAAGAAAAGGAATTTCAGGACTGCCTGTTTATTTTTCCACTTCTTTTGGGACACGATATTGCAACATTTATTAAGCAAAGGTGCACAGAACCACATGTGTGAATCGCATACCAAAAAAGGCAGTTGCCATGGAGACAATGAGTACACAATAGAAACCAGTGGTTCCTGCAATTATTGAACGTGCATTGAAAATTGTACAGAGCTTCGTGTACTGTGATAGAAACGCTTCACCCCTTCTGCAAAAAACCGTAAGGAGACGTCGCGAAGTCGGAGCGTCCCCTCCCATGTTTTCCTCGGTAGAGGTTACTTACGACAACGATGACATGGCATGGGTGTTATGTGGTACAGGACTATGCGTATTAACTAAAGCACCTAAACAAGCCATTCCAATCCCACAAGCAATGATCAAGCCACAATATGAACAACAGAAGACATGTGTTCATTCTT
>JAIPMN010009920.1:3973-22288 GCA_020650975.1 Apostichopus californicus
TAACACTGTACAATCAGTGAAATGTTACACTGTACAATCAGTGAAATGTAACACTGTACAATCAGTGAACTGTAACACTGTACAATCAGTGAAATGTCACACTGTGCATCAGTGAAATGTAACACTGTACAATCAGTGTATGTAACACTGTACAATCAGTGAAATGTAACTCTGTACAACCAGTGAAATGTAACACTGTACTATCAGTGAAATGTAGCACTGTACAATCAGTGAAATGTAACACTGTACAATCAGTGAAATGTAACACTGTGCAATCAGTGAAATGTAACACAGTACAATCAGTGAAATGTAACACTGTACAATCAGTGAAATGTAACACTGTACAATCAGTGAACTGTAACACTGTACAATCAGTGAACTGTAACACTGTACAATCAGTGAACTGTAACACTGTACAATCAGTGAACTGTAACACTGTACAATCAGTGAAATGTCACACTGTACAGCAGTGAAATGTAACACTGTACAATCAGTGTATGTAACACTGTACAATCAGTGAACTGTAACACTGTACAATCAGTGAAATGTCACACTGTACATCAGTGAAATGTAACACTGTACAATCAGTGTATGTAACACTGTACTATCAGTGAAATGTAGCACTGTACAATCAGTGAAATGTAACACTGTACAATCAGTGAATATAACACTGTACTATCAGTGAAATGTAACACTGTACAATCAGTGAAATGTAACACTGTGCAATCAGTGAAATGTAACACAGTACAATCAGTGAAATGTAACACTGTACAATCAGTGAAATGTAACACTGTACAATCAGTGAACTGTAACACTGTACAATCAGTGAACTGTAACACTGTACAATCAGTGAACTGTAACACTGTACAATCAGTGAAATGTAACACTGTACAATCAGTGAACTGTAACACTGTACAATCAGTGAAATGTCACACTGTACAGCAGTGAAATGTAACACTGTACAATCAGTGTATGTAACACTGTACAATCAGTGAACTGTAACACTGTACAATCAGTGAAATGTCACACTGTACATCAGTGAAATGTAACACTGTACAATCAGTGTATGTAACACTGTACTATCAGTGAAATGTAGCACTGTACAATCAGTGAAATGTAACACTGTACAATCAGTGAATATAACACTGTACTATCAGTGAAATGTAACACTGTACAATCAGTGAACTGTAACACTGTACAATCAGTGAACTGTAACACTGTACAATCAGTGAATATAACACTGTACTATCAGTGAAATGTAGCACTGTACAATCAGTGAAATGTAACACTGTACAATCAGTGTATGTAACACTGTACAATCAGTGAAATGTAACACTGTACAATCAGTGAAATGTAACACTGTACAATCAGTGAACTGTAACACTGTACAATCAGTGAATATAACACTGTACAATCAGTGAACTGTAACACTGTTCAAGCAGTGAATATAACACTGTAAAATCAGTGAAATGTAACACTGTACAATCAGTGAAATGTCACACTGTAAAATCAGTGAACTGTAACACTGTACAATCAGTGAACTGTAACACTGTACAATCAGTGAACTGTAACACTGTACAATCAGTGAACTGTAACACTGTTCAAGCAGTGAATATAACACTGTAAAATCAGTGAAATGAAACACTGTACAATCAGTGAAATGTAACACTGTACAATCAGTGAAATGTAACACTGTACAATCAGTGAAATGTAACACTGTACAATCAGTGAACTGTAACACTGTACAATCAGTGAACTGTAACACTGTACAATCAGTGAAATGTAACACAGTACAATCAGTGAAATGTAACACTGTACAACCAGTGAATTGTAACACTGTACAATCAGTGAAATGTAACACTGAACAATCAGTGAAATGTAACACTG
Source organism: Apostichopus californicus (assembly GCA_020650975.1). Lineage (NCBI taxonomy): Eukaryota > Metazoa > Echinodermata > Holothuroidea > Aspidochirotida > Stichopodidae > Apostichopus > Apostichopus californicus. Next base: position 5,861 of record JAIPMN010009920.1, read on the forward strand.
TACAAGTGGTTAAAAAAACAGAATTCTAGTTTGCTCTATGCCCACGTTTGCTAACATGTTATGTACATCACCAATGCTATTGCATAGGGATGCTGATTCATTGGACAAGCACGAGAGGATAGTGTTCTTTTAGCTCCAAAGGGTAAAGAGAGGAGTCAAGGAACATCTACGGTACAGCAACTGGAACCTAATGAACCTAGGAGGGTGGCTGCAAGGTAAGGCAATTTTTTTTTGGGTGGGGGGAGGGTTTGGAAGAAGGGTGAAGAGGTAAGTGATGGATGGGACTAGTTTCTCAAAGTTTTAAGTGACAGGTCAGTATAAAAATGCTGCCCAAAGAACAAAACTCTTTTTACGGTTAAATCTTTTTCTTTCCCGAGTTCTTTCTTGATTCTTCAAGTACGAGAGGAGAGGAGAGAAACAAAAGCCATAGAGCAACGATACTGTTAGGAGGAAGAACCGCTCACCGACATCTGCTGGGAATATTTTGTCATTGTTTATGAGCTTTTCCACCCAGTCCATTAACTTAGCCACATATTCACTGGCTGGAAGAGCTGTGGGCTTCTTGTACTTGTCACCATCCGCCCACATGTACTCATACCTGCAATGAAACAAGATATTAATTATTTAGTGGAAAGATGGGAGTGTGGGGGAGGGGGATGGTGGGGGGATTGGTGGAGGGGGTGGGGTTGAGGGAGGTGAAGGTTGGTGACAGGATTGGGAGATGATTAAGCGAATAGTTGGATAAATAAATCGTACAGCAATGAATGCCATGCACCAAACTAACTAAACTAAAGTAGCATCCTTGGCATAGTAACTGCACATAGCATCATACGTGTAGCTGCATAGCATCCTTGCCATAATTACATAGCATCCTTGGCTTAGTTACATAGCATCGTTGGCTTAGTAACATAGCATCCTTGGCTTAGTTGCATAGCATCCTTGTCATTGTTACATAGCATCCTTGGCTTAGTTATATAGCATCCTTGTCATAGTTACATAGCATCCTTGGCTTAGTCACATAGCATCCTTGGCATAATTACATGGCATCCTTGGCATAGTTACTGTACATAGCATCATAGGCGTAGCTCTGCATAGCATCCTTGGCTTAGTTACATAGCATCCTTGGCTTAGTTACATAGCATCCTTGGCTTAGTTACAAAGCATACCTGTCATAATCATGTTGCATCCTTGTAATAATAACATAGCATCCTTGGCATAGTTACATAGCATCCTTGGCATAGTGTAGCATCCTTGGCTTAGTTATATAGCATCCTTGGCATAGTGTAGCATCCTTGGCTTAGTTATATAGCATCCTTGGCATAGGGTAGCATCCTTGGCTTAGTTATATAGCATCCTTGGCATAGTTACATAGCATCCGTGGCTTAGTTACATAGCATCTTTGGCTCAGTTACAAAGCATCAATGGTGTAGCACTATTTTAGCTCTTCAAACTAATGAACTAGCAAACTTGATACAATTAAAAACTTTAACATTCAAAATAGAAACAAGGTGATTTACTGACAATTGCTTAAAACTGTTCCCTGTTCTGGAACAGCCTCTCCAGCTCTGGTTATTAAATTTGATTGCTTTTAATTGAGAGATCCGTAAATCAGTAAATTAGGACTGATGAGACATCGCCCCCTATTACAAATCACTGGAGAGACCCATAAAAGTTCTTCTTGAATATTCAGACTTACTGTAGAAGTGACTTACTTTTGTCCGCCGCTCATAGTCGGACACGATGCCTTGCTGCAATACTCGCATATAGTACCGTAAATCAGGTTAATTCTGTTGAAAAAGTCCACCACTGCCAAAATAAAATAAAATAATCATAGATAAATAAAAAAAAATATTAATATTAAAAAAAAAAAATTAAAAAATTAAAAAATTAAAAAAAAAAATTAAAAAAAAAAAAAAGAGGAAAATTTATAATAACGATTAGTGTGTATATGGTATGATGTACACTGCAGGACCGAAACACAATCCATTTACCCACCTCCCCCCCCCAAAAAAATAGAATTCATCAGGCTGGTGTGATTGTCCAATGGTCTTGCCTTCCATGTTGTATTACCAGGGTATGAGATACCGGGATACTGCAGTGAAATTCACTGAAATCTTTATAAACTCTTTCCTTTGGTATGTAGAGTACACACCTCAGAACTTCACAACCCTGTTTCCATGACGATTTACCACATTTCTAAATAATAAAGTTCAAAGAGGTTTTGAACTGTTTGACTATGAGAAAGGTACCAAATCTTTATTGTTTTCAAGTACTGTATGTTATAAGATTTTCTAGTGCACACTGGTGGGTAAGTTGTTGGTGGAATGAGGGGAGGGGGAGGGGGGGGCGGGGAGGGTCGGTGGCAATACTGACTGTGACTTTCAAACAGTATTACTTCCATGAAAGTTCACCGCTTAGAAAACACTGATCCACGAAACGGGAGTAATCAGTGGGCTAAATTCTATCATTGAATACTGTGATAAACGAAGATGTCACTGAGCCTTCGGTACATTTTCTTGGCAGAGCTGCTTAGAACTGGTGTTATAATATCATCTCTAAGGCATAGCAGGGTGTTGTGTACTGTATAAAGTAACTGATAAATATTTAGCAGATAAGTTTGGTTAAAGGGAAGGAAATTGCACTCGTTTTACAGTTCCTATTAATGTACAGTACTGACTTCTTATTTGACAAATTGAGTTGCCCAATACTGACTACACAACCACGTACAGTACTGTACATATATACATACAGTACAGTGTACACATCTGAGTTGTGGACTATCTATATAGAAACATTTCGTCACGCATGCAGAAAAACACACAATGAACTTCCACATATACTGTACATGAAAGCAACGAAGAAAGTCTGCTTAGCTGAAACCATAGAAAAAAGAAGAAAAAATGCCAGATAAGAACTTTGTTAATTAATGAAGAGTTAATATTTACATTGACAGTGTTTATGATTGGGATATTTAGGTTAATCATTAATGATCTGTTTCCATTAACATTGAAAACATCTGCCATGTCTCTTATACTGTACCTTGCCATTGAAAGACAATTTGTATGTATCTATAGATCCAGGGAGTAATAATTTACCTTTCAAACTTTTTGTAGCAGTGTCGAAAGCTCTGAATATGATCTTATATAAAACGCTGTTTAGTTCCTATGTATAAGAACTGGGCTTTACATCTTTGCACTTGTTCTCCCCCCCACCGACACCCCCACCCCTCCAAAAGTTTGCGCCACAGTGCTCAAGCATTTATAAGGTTTGCGTCCCTGGCTAAAAAGATTGTGTCCCAGACGTAGATGATTCTGCGTCCGTAACAATGCTGCATGTACTGTCCTGCAGTACAGGTTCATTGTACACACTGTAATGTACAATATACATGCATGTGCTGTATGTATGCAGTCTAAACCAGCACCGGAAATGCAGGCCATAGTGCAATGCCCACACACACATTGTACTACCCCATGGATGCTAAATGCACTGCACTGCATAGTTACATGTACAGATAGGCTTCTGTTGCTGAGGTGGTTAGTACCGTTACTATGCAATTTTACACACTCCCTAATGGCCAATCTTATAGTTTCAAACAAAGTTTGAAATTGATAGCTATAGGTGGTAGTGTCTGATAATCGCCATGGTAATAGAACATACCTGTATCATGTATTTGATTCCATAGCTTAGAACAGCAGACCAAATCACATATTGTGTGAATCATGCCATCATACTGTACATGTGGTCAACACACCTACCTCCAGCTAACTCTATCATTCATACAGTACAGCATAGTACTATATGTGTTGCCTCCCTATCATACTGTCTCTATTGCTAGTCTACTTAAACAGTGATCATTAACTGAAACAGTTCACTATATATGTACAACTGCACAGATTTATAACAGTACTGCCTCACATATATACATTGAAGCCCTATCAGCAGGTGTGAATGTTCAAAGGGTTTGGCTATACAGGTAAGTGTCATTCATATCACTCAGTAGTACTGCCCTTGCAACAATGATAAAACACTTTGCACTGTATGAACAGATCGGCCTGTCTACAGACCTACTGTACAGCGCTTCAAATGGTTGTATTGTGGTAATGGCACTAGTATGCAACCAACTCCACAGAGAAGAACCGAAATACTTCCTGATTAGGGTGTGTCACACATAATCCACTTCCTTCCACTGCCGATGGTAGAAGATGTTAAGATAATTACGGTAACAGCTCAGGATACATTAATGTTATCAACATGGAACGAACAGTTACTACATACATTATTGCACAACTGTAGGCTCCTGATATCACTGTGTTCAGGCTATATAAATTTACTTTGTTAGACCAAGACCATGATACATTTTTTACTCCATTTCGCCATGTTATAAGCATCACGATATTAACTGTACGAATGGCTAAGGGTAGGTAACGGCTACAATGTCAACTTGAAAAGCTAACGTGGGCTACATCAAACTGATTCTACATTATAATGTATGTGCACACTGTACATGGTGGGTCAAATGTTTTATTCAAACTTTCCAAAGATTCTGACATTACCATGGACAGCGAGCCAGTCGTTGAGGTCCTCTTCTGCTGGTAGTTGGACCACACTCTTCAGGTCCAGCCCTGCGTTTAGGGAGGCCATGGCTTTCTTGTGAAGTTCATATTTCAGAGTACCTACTTCAAACTTTTTCTTGGCTCTGAAAGTCTGTGCAGAAAGTTACAAAAAACAAAACAAAGAAACAACTGAGAACTACATCAGGGATGAGCCTGGAGTCAAATAAAAATCACGGAATTTTGCAAAAATCGCGGTATAGGCTTCAGTTTGCGTATGCTACAGTGTGTTAGGATAAGTTTTTGTCCCCGAGGTAGAAAAGAAATCACGGATATTCCGCGAATTCGCAGAAAAAAACTCATGCCTGCTACATTATTAATTAAGCACAAATTGTATTTAAAACAAACACACCGAAGCCTTGTTGGTGTGTTGGTCACCATGGAAATGATATAACCTGGTACAGCGTTATGGTCAAGCGATTAAGGCTGTGGACTTGTGATTTTAGGATTGTTGGTTCGAGTCCTGGACAGATCATTAGGTTGTGCCTTAGGGTAAGGCACTATATCTCCATTGCCTCTCACCCAGGTGTATAAATAATCATAATAATTAATAACAATCAGCAGTTTTTTTTACGACGCTTAGCGACCACAAATGTGGGAGAAACCTGCAAGGGTACCTGTGAGATAAAACTGTCAGCTGGGCGCTGTTTAACTGCTGCCATGTGGAAGGATTGTTGAGCTATGTTTGACAGGTTATCGTTGACCAGTGTAATATTGTGATGCGCCTTGAGCACCGTTATCGGTGGATATGTCTGCGCTTTATAAATCCTCAATTTATTATATTGTTATTATAATATTACATTTAGATGAAACCAGCCCGACTCTTCACCAGTAAGCATAACTGCATATTGACCATTGCTATTGTTCAAACAATGTTAGAGTTAATTTAGATACAAAATATTGCTAACTTTCAAGTTCCATGCTCTCCTTGTCTATTCTGCTAGATCTTAAAGCTACAGTAGTCAGTTTTAACAGTAGTCTGTTTAGGCCCCAAATTATAGCATGAGCTATAATTGCTAGAAGTTTTCAAAAAGTACTTTCCTGGAGGTCTTTACTCTCTAATTGTTCTCAGCCGTTTTTAAGGAACACACAAGATGACTGAATGTCCCAGTGAGGAAAATTTCTTTGAAGGTTGTAATAAAAACAGTACATGAATTTTGACCAAAGGTGGCCATGTTAGAATATCTAGCATATTTGGAGCCAATACAACATACCTTTAAGCATTTCATTAAATCCTAAAACTGTTCCTGGATACCTTCACAATTGTTCCAGCAGACACCAAGGTGATGTGAGTCATGTGTCTATATGATGCTATATTTGTAGTTGGTGTTACAAGAATGCAGAGTGAACAAGTGGTCCTACCTGTATACAAGTGTGGGAATGGGATCACAATAACTTCTATCAACCAAACCCAATTGAGACTGGGCTCTGGAAATTAATAAAATATCACTATAAATATACTGTAGGATGTGGTATACTACATTAACTGTAAATGACAGAACATTTCAGTTCCATGAGTACATGAGTTGAATTTTCAAAGGAGCCTGTAGTAGTAATAATAATAACAATAGTAACAAGAATAAAGTTCTACAAAAGTTTAGATTCATAAAGCGCAGACATATCCACCAATAACAGTGCTCAAGGCGCATCACAATATTACCCTGGTCAACGATAACCTGTCAAACATATAGACAATCCCTCCACATGGCAGCAGCTAAACAGTGCCCAGCTGACAGTTTATCTCACAGGTCCCCATTTATACACCTGGGTGAAGAGAGGCAATGGAGATAAATTGCCTAGCCCTAGGCCAACAACATAAATGATCTGGCCAGGACTCGAACCTGCAATCCTTAGATCATAAGTCCACTGCCTTATAAACCAAGTACTTGACCACAATGCCCTCACAGGAACAGGCCTTAGAAGTCTGCAATTTGTTGTATTTCAATTTCTAGCTATGTATAATAATACTGTACTGTATAATGTAGTTGAGCATTGTGAGCCTGATGGGATTTTTGAGTACCACTGTACAACCAGGTAAAATGAAACTTGACACAGGAACACACAAGTACTGTACAGTATGCATCTATGCAGTACAGTACAGTACTGTTTGTTTACTTGATCAGTGGTTCAGCACAAGGAAGTTATCACTATCTATCTTATCTTCAGACACTTCCTGTAGCTATAATTCTTTGACATGCCTCGGTGCACATTTTATTTTTAAAAGCAAATACAGGTAATTTCTCATAACAGTACATGTACAGGAAATCAGGCCCAGATGATGGCTATCAGTCAGTATCTAATCACATCAATATACAGTAAGTATCTGAGCTTAGTGCTGTACAACACTAGTAACCCCTATCAGACCTCCACATTAATGTAGGGCATACATACCCAGGCCTATAGCCAGGTTAGGGTTCTCACAGAGAAGGCCAGGGGCTGGGACTGTACAGTACATACTACCCCATGTAGACTAATCAATGCGTACCTCATCATGCCAAACCTGCCAATACAGTGTTGTCTCCCAATATTGTACTTGCCATATGATACTTACTGTGTAATCTACAGCAGCATACTCCCCTATGCAGACTAACATGTATATACACCTCAACGTGCCAAACCTGCCATTATTAAAAACTCATTTAGACTCATTTCTTTAACTGGTTCTTTTGACTTGTGATTGACTTGTGTCATCAAGTGCCTAGAGCAACTACTGCATGATCAACGCCGATCAACGCCAGTGCCTTTAACCAGTGCCGGTTTACGCTCAGTGGTTAACGCCGGTGCCTTTCAATCATAAGGTCCAGAGCTTGAGTCCCTCCCACATTAATGTATGTCGTCCAGTTACAGAGTTGTTGACAATTGACAATTCATAATCATGGACGTTAAATATGAATGTAAGAGACTGACTTTGGTCAGCTTGCGCTTTGATAAGCCAATGAGGCTTTTTCGCAAGTTCCTGCTTGCAGGAGGATCTAAAATACATACAAATACATACATCAACAAAGCTATTCAGCCCTTAGATCAGTTGGTAGAGTGCTCAGCTTGTAAGTGAGAGGTCACGACCGTTCAAATCATATATACTTATAAATCTCTTTGTTCTTTTCCATCGTCTAAGTTGTCCCAGTCACTTTTCCAGCTTAATTATTATTTATTTTAAGTATGCACGGAATAATTTAGTGTCCGTTCTTGGTGTAGCAAACTTTCTGAAGGCTTCGAATTTTGTCTCACGTTGTAAAATACTACTGTTCCTGTGTAATATAATATACATCTTTTGACTTATAAATGTAGCAATTTTACCATTTTTGTATATTTTTGCAATGAGATACCAGATAAAGTATTCACTACTTTGTCTAGAATTAACAATAATGTCCATCTTCCTCCAATTCCCACTTGGTGACTTACCATTCATACTTCTTTTTTAAAAAAATACTTTGGTTTTAGACTACAGAATTAGTCTTCAAAACTGTTTTAGTAATTAATTTGCGGAAGTTGATTAAGAGTAATGATTTATGGCGACATTTCAGTAAAGTCTTAAAGTGCGACAAGATACATCACATACTGTTAATGCTACAGTATTTTGCACCATACGCAGTAAATTTTGTAATAATGTGTAATGTACTGTAGACCTATCATACGTGTATATGTGTTGCCTATCTGTGTTTAATTGTTTGTGGGAGGACACCTTGATAGCTACCCATTGGACAATGATTTCTACCGCATTCAGGATACAGTGCAACCATAATGGATGGGCTCGATTGTTTTCGTGGCATGATACAAAGGTAAGCTTAAGGACATACATAGGTGTAGGGAAGGTGGCATTTATCCATATTCATGAACTCTCCCCGTAACAACTTTCTGACCTATGACCCGACAACTTGCCTGTATCTACGCGCAATGCACAGTGGACTCTATTGTTTATCTGTAATATTACTCACTAAAACAGTGGTCCCTATTGTTTTGATGTGAAGCACCAGGGCTTTCAGTTTAAGCTATCGTTAGCGTTGCTCCTGCAGACACTCCGTCTAACCACTGTAAGAATAACACGTATCAGAAGTTCTCAACTATTATTATTATTTAGGTTTTCAGTCTTGTTCAGGGCCAAGGCCCTCTCACACGACTTTACAACTTAACCCTGGTCATTGGTAACTTATCACACCTACACACCAAAGTGTGCACAATTCAATCAATCTCTCCTGGTGCACCACAACCATGTGTCCCACGGGGGACTTCCCATAGGGTGCAGCCACAAACCGGCGCACGCAACTATATTTACAAGTCACCTCCCAAGTCCCCATTTATTCACCTGGGTGAAGAGAGGCAATGGAGATAAAGTGCCTTGCCCAAGGACACAACACAATGATCTTTTCAGGACTTGAACCTGCAATCCTTAGATCACAAGTCCACTGCCTTAACCACAACGCCCTCACAATTATTTTTTTAAGTCATTTTTGAAGTAACAATCGACTTCGAGATTTGAGAGCTGTAAGTTCTCAGGGCTAACAAATCCTTCCTGTGGGTTGTACCACTGTCCTCTTTTATGTTCTTTCATTTATTTTCCTGGCTTTCATACCCAGTAATGGCCCTATAACCCAATAAATTGGAGCAGAACAAGCCATAGGTGTTGACTCTTCTTTTGTATTGCATGTACGGCATCACATAGGAAAAGTTCACTTTGGAAGAATGGTTTATAACCAATGGCATTAACAACAAGGTACAGTATAACCTGCCCTGGGAATGGTTTTTGCTGATGACAGAATAAATTGGGCTTAACTTAAGGGACTTGTTTTGTTAGGAAGGAGGTCCTAAACCTTCAAAAAAAAAGAGTTTCTATGACTAGTTGTACTTTCTTTAATACTGTGTATTACTATCTAATTAGTCTGCGATTCCACAAAAAAAGATTGAAGTTATCATTTCTGCCACTGGCTGGAAATTCACTGAACATTTTCTTATGTTTGACTGGACTTTTTTTCATATAAATTTGCCAGTTGATGAAGCCTTCTGATGAGTAACAGTAGAACCCTGTGTTACAAACTTAAACAAAGATCACGACATACGTTTAGGAATATTGGACTACTGCAATCATAGCCCAAAATATGTCCTGTTTATTTCCACAACTAAAGAGGTTGTTCCTTCCAAAAGAGAGATACATGGGGACAAGCTTTAAAATTATTTTAAATAAATTTAACTTTAAATCCAAGTTATAAAACTAAATATGGGGATTTGCCTTGTAATGCTTTTGGGTTGCTGTCATTCTGTTAAGTCAGCCATGCAGTAAGAAATTGTTTATTCAAAATCATGTCGCTTTAGCCCGTAGCAATTGATCAAATGCTTCGTTGAATGTTACAATTCATATTTCTATTCTATTTCGATCATTAAAGGAGTTAAGTAGATTCTGAATCTTGTTTGGTTTTTGGAAAGAGCACATTTTGATCAAATTGATTTCTCAGGTGGGTAAGACTGCCCTGAAACAATGAGAGTAGCAAGTGACATTTAAGCTGCAATTGCAAAGGCATTTGGTTACCTTGCAATTGCATAGCCTAACTGAGGCTAGATCTAATGAAGTTTCCATGGGAGGAGTATTAGAAGTGCTTTTGTAGTACCGGTCCAAACATACCTTAGAGAGGTCATTAACCTACACGAAGCTTAAACTTAACATTAACCGTAAATTAAGTAGCCTAGGCCAGTTTCATTTCAACAGACTACAGTATATATGGTAAAGATACAGTAGGCCTAGGCTTACACAGTTATATAGGTACGGTCTTACTTAGGCTAACGTTATTTTACTTCCTGTTCACTACTCCATTCCTTTCCAGTCTAATATTTACTTCCTCATTTGTGAAAAAATTTACCTTATCTGGTTTGAAAATTTTTGTGAAGTTTTCCATCGAGAGTCGTTTATTGTTGCCTTGATATATGTTCGTTTGTTTTCGTCAAGTTGAGTCAAAGTTCAAGTTCCACCTTGGCCGTAATGACATACACTACACGATACGATATACGCTTGTTCATCGCTGTGTAATAATATATTATTGCAGTATCTGTTCATAGGCTTCGCCTGCTGGTTTCCCAACCACTTGGGTAAACGTGATTTAGAGGTTTACTTCGACGCATCACAACAATGTGCAAGATTGTATGGGACGCCGTTTGAGTTTTATGGTATGATGTTCAAAGATTTCGTAACCTCGCCGCGACACCGACTAACCGTTCCGGAACTGTGAGGGGAAATATACCCTGGTTACTAGTATCTATGTCACTAGTTTCCGGACGACGATACGTTGAGAATCATAACCTACTTGCTAATTACCTTTCAATTGGTGAGGAGAGACCTATTTTCGTTCGTGGGGTTCTTTGATTGATTCTATTCTGTTGCCATGATCGACTTTGTAAATTTCTGATATGCCGAAAATACACAAAAATGTAAGCAAAGGACTGAAATTAACAGAAGTTGAAGTAATATTCTAATAATGACAAATAACATTAATGTTGTAGCCTGCAGTGTATATATCGAGGGCTAATGTTTGTATATAAGTAAGTCTAAAGAGGGTACGGGGGCTGCATCTTCCTGAACAGTCACGTGATGTAAGCACTGTGGCAAGTTATGTAATAAATTGCCATATCAACATATACGTCTGTAAAGGCACTATGTTACTACGCACCGTACCACACCCTTTTACCTTCAATACACAAGCGTATGTAGATATATGTTCTGCCCTCTTACTTCGGCAGGATCATTGGAAGCAATGACGTATTAAACCTGTTAATCAACATGCAGTTACAGCTTCTTCATCTTTGCCTATAATAATGTTACTAATCTGGACTAATTGTCTATATACGACGATTTTATTACATGGTGGCAGCGGTGGGATAATATGACAGTTATGAGCAAGACTATCATAACAGTTGGGAACTAATAATAATAAACATACAAATATTATTGTTCTCAATAGTTTTCATATCTTTCATAGATTACTTACGGTATACTATATATAATTAATATTAATGAACTTATTTCTCAACAGCGCCTTCAGTTTTTGGTATTTTTATTATCGCCTGACAAAAGCTCGGACGATCGCTATTGAAACATTTTCGAGAGAATGGTTAGCAGTTTCAGGCTATTTTATATAATTTTTCAAAAGATAAATTAAAATAATTTTAAATAAATAATTTTAAATAAATGAAACGTAAAGACACATTTTGTTAGTTTTCCATTCATCAATTAAAACTGTTATCGATGAGACTATAGTAAACAAATTTTAATGATGTATTTTGTCGCTAGATTTTGGTATGAAATACCGGTACGGAGTATGAAAATCGAAATCAGATATTTCCAAAGGGTTTGACTTGTTTTTAACAAATGAATGAAATGTAATGAGAATGTATATAACCCGTACTAATATGGGATTTAAATAGCAATATTGTCGCACATTTTTGAAGGCCTATGAATTGAGTCTACTGCGATTGAGAAACCTCAAAAGCAGTCATGGATCTCTTACTAGGCCAGTCCATACAACGGTGGGGGAGATGATTGACCGGGGAGGGCCGGAGGTGGGGGGGGGGAGGTAGAAAAAATTCGATGGGAAGTGGGACAAATAAGTGACATAGAACTGAGGGGCATTCCCTACTAAAAATTCCTTGCAATTAAATATTTTCTTTTTTCTTTTTAAGAAAATGTCACCTGATTTTTTTGCATTTCCAGGTGGCCTCAGATGCAATTTGGTGCAATATAGCACACTTCAACACCCACTCCATTTTGTAAATAATTTTGCATTTTCACCTGGCCTTAGATGCAATTTGGTGCTCCAAATGAGATTTTTTTCTGCCAAAATGTTTTCTGCTATAATGACGAATGTTGTTATCATTTATTGAGAAATGAAAAAGGGGTTTTCTGACTTGCGAAGCGGGGGGGGGGGAACGGAATGACACTTCCGCCCCCATATTTTTCACTGGGGAGTCTGGCCTTGACTCTATGTCCTTAGGTTAGAATAAGCACGGCGCAATGAATCACAAGGGTAAGAAAGTCAGCAGAAGCTCATTTGAAACCCTATCCAGGGGGATAATCATGAATAAACAACGTTAATATTTTAAAGTGGCATAGTCATGACTTAGGCAGATATGTCATTGCGGATATAGCGATTACAGACAAAATCGTAACCATTGTGTCCATCTATGGCCCCCACCTGGATAACCCAACTTTTTTTTTATTAATCTCTTTCAAACCATTTCTGAGTTTACTTGTGATATGTTGATCATAGGAGGAGACTTTGTGTTCAGTCTTGAAAGGGGGGTAGAAAGGGGGGGGCAGCAAAGAACAAATTTTCGTGCACGGAACGAATGTATTTCTTTTATGACTGGGCTGTCCCTAATCGACATATGGAGGGAGAGAAATCCCAGAACCGAAAATTTTACTTGGACCTCCAATATCACCCCAGGTTTGTTCTGCCGTTTAGATTTTTTCCTGATTTCACGTCATATCGCCCATTCAGTATCCAAGTCGTCACACTCTCCATGCATTCAATCAGATCATTCCTTCTTAAATCTCTCACTCACTCTCGCCAACGAAAAGAGAGGACCTGGTTACTGGAAGCTAAATAATTCTCTCTTAAGCGACCCAGATTATGTTTTTACGATCAAAAATACCATCCAGGACTATATACCCGACATCTCCTTCTCAAACCCATCATCGCGACGGAAGGCCTCAAGTTTCTGATACGCAAAGATAGCATAGTCTTTGAAAGGAAAAGCAAAAAAAAAAAGGCGACATAGAGAGGAAGAGCTTACACAAAAAATAGCCCAACTGGAACAAGATCTATTCAGCAACGATTCACCTGAGACCCGAATACAATTACAAGATGCTCGAAATGAACAGCTGCTTTTCTACGACATTATACTTCAAGGAACTATTATCCGCTCTCGTGCTTGTTGGGTGGAACAAGGCGAAAAGAACACCAAATATTAGCCCCCGAAGCATTTAAATCAGAATGACTCTAATAGCTGTGAAGGGGAACTTACGTTCGAGGAGTGTAGTATATCACTTAGCTCTTTAAATAATGACAAATCTCCTGGTAGTGATGGCCTTTCAGCAAATTTTTATAAAAAGTTTTGGCATCTTTTGGGGAACTATGTAGTTGACTCTTTAAATTATTCCTACAATCATATTACTCTCTCATGAACAATCCAGAGGCATTATTTCCCTCAATCCAAAATCAGAAAAAGATTCTACCCACTTAAATAATTACCGCCCAATTTCTTTACTTAATACGGACTATAAGATTGGTGCAAAGGCTATCGCTGCTAGACTGAAATGTGTCATTGAAACTATCATTGGTCCAAACCAAACAGTTTTTTTTTTACGCGGCCGGTTTATTGGGAAAAATATCCGGTACGTTCTTGATCTTATTGATCACTGTAATTTCCACAAAATGTCAGGTTTTATGTTGTTCGTCGATTTCGAGAAGGCTTTCGACAAACTAGAGTCGAGTTTTCTTATAAGATCTTTAAGGTATTTTAACTTTGGTCAAAGTTTCATAAATTGGGTTCGTACTTTTTACAGCAACTGCACAGCTTGTGTTTGTAATAATGGCTTTTCAACCGGTTTTTTCCGGTGCAGCGAGGCGTGCGTCAAGGCTGCCCGCTTAGCCCGTACTTATTTATTATATGTACTAAGGTTTTGGCTATCTATACAAAGTGTAGCAGCTTACACTCACTCTCACTCAGTCCCATGACTGTGGAGTCGTCGGGGAGACATAACGGTTGCAGCTGACATCGTCCTCCATGCAGATCTGTTAGCAGCAGTGGCGAGCAGGTCTGGCATGTCCAAGCCGGTCCAGTCCTTCACGTTGTCGGACCAGTTTCTCCTCTGGTGTCCTCGTCTGCGACCGCCCTCCACAGTGCCCGGAGTATTACCTTAGAGAGGCTGTCATGCATTGTGACGTGGCCAAACCACGCCAGTTTCCGGCGTTTGACTGTTGACAGGAGTGGTTAAAATGGGCCCACCAGGTCTCCGACCGTTTCTCGAACATAGTCGTTGGTCTTACGGTCGGTGTATAAGATGCGGAGTAGTTTTCTCAGGCATTTGGTCTCGAAAGCCTGGATTCGCCTCTCGCTTTCAGCCAGAAGTGTCATCGTCTCGCAACCGTAGAGTAAGATGGAAATGACCAGTGACTTGTAGAGCCTGTATTTGGTGGAGAAGTTGATGTTACTCTTCCAGATCACATTTAGCCTGGTCATTGCTGCTGTAGCTGAGGCAATCCGAATCTTGATCTCTTTTGCAGAGCTGCCATCCTTGGTCAGAGTCACTCCCAGGTATTTAAAGCTGGATACTTCCTCTAAAGCCTCGTTGTTCATAGTGATATGAGCATTGGTGTTGTTCCTGCTGTTCACTAGGATCTTCGATTTCTCTGTGCTGATTTCCATGCCAAATTTGCCGGCTGTTATAGCAAATTTGTTGGTGAGGTCTTGGAGCTCGTTAATGTTGCCTCCCATCAGGTCTATATCATCAGCAAACCGAAGATTGCAGATTGGCCGTCCACCAATGGAGATAAAGGTATGGTGGTCTTGGAGAGTTTCCTGCATGATTCTTTCGAGGAATAAGTTGAAAAGAATTGGAGAAAGTAGACAACCCTGTCGAACACCCACAGTTGTCTGGAAGAACTCTCCTAGCTGGTTGTTCAGAAGAACTGCACTGCTAGAGTGACTGTACAGTGAATGGATGACTTGAACGAGTCCTTCCTCGATGTTGAATTCTCTGAGGACATGCCAAAGGCCATCATGCCAGACTCTGTCGAAGGCCTTCTTGAAATCAATGAAGTTGTGGCAGAGGTCGCGCCGATGCTGTGGCAGAGGTCGCGCTGATGCTGGAGATGTTTCTCAGTAAGTACCCTGCAGTTGAAAATTTGCTCGGTGGTACTCCGACCAGCTCTGAAACCTGCCTGTTCTTCAGATAGTAAGTCCAAATTACATGGTATTGAAATTGGTGGTATCAAAACTAAGCTTCTTTAGTATGCGGATGACACCACATTCTTTCTGGACGGTAGCCAGTCATCCTTAAATGAAGCTCTCAGTATCCTTAACATTTAAAAAAATTCGTCGGGTTTGACTATAAATATGGATAAATCCATTTTGTTTCCTCTCGGGTCTTACGTCCATCTCCACCCTGCTTTTGTAAAGAACTATAATCTAAAGTTTTCCGCTGGTCCTGTTAGGATGTTAGGTATTTGGTTTACGCACAATGGGAACGATCTCTTTAGATTAAAATATATATCCAAACTTTCGAGGCTTAAAACCTGTTTGCGACTTTGGTCTACAAGAGATCTTACCCCGGTGGGCCGCAACGTTCTGGTTAAAAGTTATGCACTATCACAGCTTGTTTATTTGTTTTTGGTTCTTCCTAACCCACCGCGTAATTTCATTAAGGAGGTAGAAAATACCATTTTCGATTTCATTTGGTCAGGAAACCCGGAGAAAGTCAAGCGAAACAGTCTCATTAATGGTTTAGATAAAGGAGGTTTAAATGTTGTGCATATCCCAAGTTTCATTAATAGTTTAAAATGTACCTGCCGATAAAGCGTTATTGCGATAACAATGAAGGAGTCTGGAAGCTATTTTTTAGTGATAGTATGTCCAAGTTAGGTGGTAAGCTGATTTTTCAGTGTAATTGAAAGGTGGAAGATCTCCCACGCTTGTCTAATATGTTTGTAGACCAAACAGTTAGAGCCTGGCTGGAGGCTTCTTTTAATTCTCCCTCTGATAACTTCGGTAATCAAATCATGTGGAACAATCATCATATTCGCATCAATAACAAGATTTTCTACTATGATTTCAT
>JAIPMN010009924.1:0-10518 GCA_020650975.1 Apostichopus californicus
TACTTATGTTTACAAACTGGTAGCATGTAAATAACACTCTACCTGTACCTACAATGATCTGATATTAACCGCTTAAGTGATTTTAAATTAAATATAAAGAAAAGGGTTTAATTTGTCGAATGTAACAGGCTGCCGTACGTATTTAGAGATCCGATAGTCACCATAGAGATTTTTTCTTGCGCTTTCTTGGTCGCTATCTTAATCAAAATGAAGATGAAAAAGAATGTATCACGTGCTTCCGGCATCAGACACGCCATCTTGTAAACGTTGCAACACGGGTAAGGTCTCCTTTTTGTCTATATGTTTTTGTTGTCTAAAACGTGAAGCAACATAGAGCCATCATTGCTTACTTGTATTTCACTTCAGTGAAATATAGTTCTTCCCATCGTTCTACGTTTGTAAAGAGATCGTTAAGTCACAGGTGGTGTCATTAAGTTGAGTTTCATTGAATGAGACATTCGAGAAAAGTTAACGATGCATGTGTGATATATGTTATTAGTTTCGGAACGAAATTTGGCAGTTATTCTATATCGAGGCTTTCCATTTACTATACACTCCCAATGCAATGAAAAAAAGTTGCCGTTTGTGCGGCGTCATGTCACGTGCGCATGTAAGGTCGTAACAAAACATTATTCGTCTAGATTAAAGCTTTGCTTTAAAATTTCCTTTGCTTTCGATCTGGTGTTAAATTAACGACACAATGGAGCTTTGTGATTTACAGGTGTCGTGGCTTCTAGCAGACACACAACACAACGTCAGTATTCAAGTCCAACTCTAATCTTGCAAGTCTTGCATTTATGAAACTATTGATATTTTTAATATTATTTATGTTGTCCTTACCAAGCAGGGATTTAATTCTCGAAATACAAACTTTAAAGACGTACAGTAATTGCATAATCAAATTTGTACAGTGGATGTTTTTAATATTAACAAATTGTATTCCTAGCCTTAGAAAAGTGCAAAGGAATTTGTCAACATTTTTCATCTCTGGCAAGTAAACTCATTGTTATGATTTAATACGTCAAGTGATTCTCAAGTGAGAGCTAAGAGCCAGTTCCATACTGCATATATTAACGTATTCATTTGAGGTGGAATTAGCAATTATGTCGTGTACTCATGTCTGTAATCTGTGTTGGTCTTGCTCTTTGTTTTGTTTTGTTATCTATTTATTTTTGTTTGGGATTAGGGGAGTATGGGATAAAGATTTGAAGAGATGTGCAATTTGCAACAACTGATAGTGGCAGTACCTGTCTCTAGAAGGCTTTGTTACAGAGGTGTATTCTCAGTCATCTATCGTATTGGAATAGTAATAACAACTAGAAATATTTAAATTACCCTCCAAAAAAGACAAGAATAGTTGAGGTTATGTTTGACAAAGAACATCATCATCTTTACACGTTTTATTTAGCTTATATAACAACAGTTTATCTTGCTAACTGATCTATGGTATGTTGTACAATTTTGTTATGGAGTGTAGGTCTACTGTTTTTTAGCTTTGCTTCTTTTCGAGGTGTTTGGATACCCAAGATTGATATTTCATAATTTACATGTACTGCATAAAGTACCTTATAGTTATCCTTAACATTTATGTATATATACATTGTCTTATTTTTAGTTATCTTTACTTTTTTGGAATCAATTATTAACACTTTATTTATCCATAAATGTCACGGTCGTCACATATCTACAGTATTGTGTAAATCTTTCCTTTTCAATGAAACCTTGTTGACCTTACCACTTTTCTAGCTGTCTATCAAATATCACTTTCCATTTCCTTGTATGTAAGTCCTCAAGTCCCTCTGTGTACTCTATGAAAGTCTGTGTATTGGTGTAATCTTATATTCTGAAAACATGCTGCCGTCTTTCTTGACAATTTTTGTCGAGGGAGCTGCATGACACAGATTTATTTTGTTCTTTTAATTATGCCTTTGGAGTTGCTTTTAGTTTCTTATAAAACTGTTGTTTTTATCTCCTCAAATACTTGCTAAAGACCCCATTTTGTATTTCATTCATTTAAACATGATCTTGCTTTCAGCTGTTATTGCATCTTAAAACTCAGAACAGGCATATTCCTACATATTGTTTCCATGAAATAATTTTCCCTAGATTTTGTTTTAACAGTGATCTTTTGACCCATTGGTATGGTCCTTTTTCCACTTTAGTTGTTTTCCCTGTGTTAATTTAATGGTCATGATTAGTCTGCTTATTGAGATGATTATAGCTTTAGATTGCTTCTTTTTCTTTATGTTTTTTCAGCTTTTTTTTCAAACAAGGATTTGTTACAAACATACATTCATCATCCTTTAAATGGAATTATATTGATGTTCATGAAATGATTGTTATTGTTTCTATAATTATCTATATAGTTGTTTTCTTAGAAACAGTTTCAAATGATAGTGTTATTTAACAATGAAATATTAGTTTGAATCATTCTTCTTTTCTTTACTTGTCTATCTCTTCCTTATCATGGCTGCTGAAATGTAAGATAAGTTCTTCATCAAGGATAACTTGCAAAAAAATAACCATTGACCCCTCCCTCTATAGATAGAGACAGCTTTTGTTTTATTTTTGTCCAACTTCCCTAAATCGCCATTCCTCATTGCTCCCCCCCCCCCCATTCTTACTCTGAACATGTTCACATAGTAAGGAAGTACTTTTAGATGTACTTGCCACTAAGCATGTATATTAGCTGCAACAAAGGCCTTAATCGCGCAACAATTGGTAAACACTGTTTGCGAAATCTATAACTGATCAAGAACGTTAATCTAAATGTAATATGAATCAGCTGTGATGCTATGCGTATTCATTAATAACAGCGTAAGTTGGTGAGGTATATTTAGAATATAGAAATATGTGTCTATGATATAGTTGGACGTATTGTGTTCACCTGTCTGATGCCCATTGGACTTCATGCGTTCGAAAAACATCCGTAAGTGTCCGTATATTAGAGCAAGGGATATATTGCGGAATTGTGTTCTTAGTATTTAGGATTATTTTTGAAACTAGTTTTCATGTACACGCACTGTAAACATGATTTAGGCCAAAGTTTTTGGCACTCTCATCCACCTAGTTACATTGAGCGTGCCCTCTTTTTCTTCAACATATCTGTTTTAGTATGTTCATCCCGATTGGTATGTTACATCTGCAATAACTAGATATGCATGACGAACTAATTGTCATATATATCATTTGGAGGATTTTTGACTGGAAGTATTGCATTCGTTTCGTACAAAAACATCGCGAAAATTCAAATTGTGTATGTCGTCACAGGGTCTAAACATAATGAGGGTCGCTAGTCCAGCTTCCCAACTGTGCAGGCCCTGCTTAAAAATCCCCACTGTGTGCATAATTCGAATATATTTCATTTCGATCATTCACTTTCAGTTTACTTGTTCCTGTTCACCAGTTGGCAATGTAAGTTACTGAATTGATGAAGTAGGATTAAACGTAAATAAACATCAACAAACCAAAGATTTCAACATAATTAATTATCCACGTTGCGATAATGTTCAACGAGGTTTAAGTACTTTATTCAAAGAGAAACACACCAACCAGAAACAGGTGCTATCACAAAATATCATTTCAAAAAAGTTCATATCTTTACGATGCAAAATGTTATGAACACGTGTTTATGACCTGAAAATGCACCTTTAAAGCAATGTTATTAATAAGCAAATCAACTACAGGTATGGTCATTACATATGTTGGATTGTCTGCGGATGAAAAAACTAATATACATTTTATAAACATTTCACCTTCTAAAAAATTACCTTTACAAGAACACAGACTATTGAAAGCTAAGCAAGTATTCCAACAGGCGTATCATATTCTAATTACAATACAATGATATACATATTTACTACGAAATCAAAGCATTGAAAAAACATCGGTTTAATGACATCACCATTCCCTGGAACTAGAAAGCAATATGGTTCAGGCAGTCGTTACTATGGAAACGGCGAACCTTATGGATTCCTGACATGCTGGATTTTCATGGCACTTTAAAGTGTATGCATTATGGGTACATATGAAGACTGTAATTATAGCAGAGGATCCAGGCTTTTGTCTTTATTTTATGTCTCCCATGAATGTGACGGTGATGTTAAGAACTTAATCAAGATCCATTGAAAATAACGAATCCAGTTAGGCCCATGTAACTTTTCTTTTGAAACAGGAATGATGAAATAATCATCCATCGCTCCTGCACAATAACAAACACCAGTGGTATAATGTTCATCGAAATATTCCATTATGTATGTGGTTTGTAGTAACTGATATCTTACCACAGGCTAACTACAGAGTGCACGGTGTGTCTATTTAGGGTATGTTGTGAATGAACACATTGTGACATGAATGTGGTTCACTCGACCTTCTTCCTTCTTATGTCTAAGTTTATTGGTGTATTGTTACCGTAATAACAGATGGCTTAAGAGTTATATATCAGACAGTATAACAGTTCCTTAAAAAAAGACAACCGTTCTTACTATAGTTTACGACAAAAGTCCGTATTCAGAGCGGAACTGTTTGTACATAGTTTTAACGTATTGATTTCAAATGTCGTTTATTAAGAGACCTGTGTGCAGGTAATCTATTACTACTATTTGCTGTTTTTGGCCATTTTATATGG
The DNA here is from genome assembly GCA_020650975.1 of Apostichopus californicus. NCBI lineage: Eukaryota > Metazoa > Echinodermata > Holothuroidea > Aspidochirotida > Stichopodidae > Apostichopus > Apostichopus californicus. The sequence goes on from JAIPMN010009924.1 coordinate 4,628, forward strand.
GTAGTTTGTAATAAAAAACATACATAAGCCATTTTTTTTTTATAATCTGCAGAATATGGTTGTAAGTATCGTACTAATAACTACTGGGAAGATATATAACGGTCTTGTAATCATATTGATATTCGCCTTGGAATACTAAACATATTGCGTTGTATTAGTTTTATTATTTCCCATTGCTTATTTATAGTTGAGTAACGAGAGCAGAAGGTATAGCGGATATTTTGTAGCCATAGAGATGAACGACATTGGAATATTACTTTTTTTTGCGCATGTTATAAATGTTCGTGTCTGATGTAGACATTTCCCTGCAGGAATAGTTGCTATATACCATACCGATAGGTACGTATACAGTGTGGAACATAAACGGACACTTATTTAACATTCTTTCTGTATATCATGGATACCTTACTTATTGTATTGAACAAATACAGTGCAATAAATTTTGTATATTATTTGTTTTATGTGACCCGAACATGTACAGGGCTCCATAAAACCCTCTATATGCCATTTAGAGGCGTTCACTATAGCGTCAAGGATCAATGTATACTTATTTTACACCAGGATGTTGGTATCAGAAATATTCATTCCAAAAGTTTTGAGCAGTGGGGAATGTGTAGGTTTCAGTTCGAAAGTAAAAATGTATTAAATTGATAAAAAAGTAATGTCATTAAAATTTCGATATTTACACAATTAAATTGACAAGAAATTTCCTTTCCTGTCACAGAGAATCGCATTTCATCAGTCACATTATTTGAAATAATTGATAGGAAATTTCAATATCCCCAGGTGATGAATGTAACCAGAATGTAGATCGACAAGCTTACAAATTGCATCGGAGTGTTTGCTCTCTCGTTATTCTCGAGTGATGTGCGAGTAATTTACATTCAACAGTACACCAGTACCGTAATGCAAGGTACCCCGATACATGACACTAATACACAGTGACATATACTGCAGTATAAAACATGATGTTTACTAACATGCACAAACACGCACATCCTAATCCCTTGAACAAACCCGGATATTGACACTCATCAGAAAATGAAATGGCAACAAATCAAATAAAGTGATGTTTCACTCACCATTTGATTGAGTATCACTCATGGAGATCATTTTTCCTAAAACTGTTACAATTCGTAACGAAACAAAGAGTGAAAGCATCCAATTTTCAGCAATTGTTTAAAACAAACACTGTTCTCTTTACAAGCAATATAAATAAACGTAAGAAACAATCACGTATATTGTAATTACTTACCAGTTGACTTAAAGTACAATATTGTAACATATGTTAAGACCATGGGTAACCTGAGCTCGAAATGTTTTGGTTCTGTGAGGGCGACATTTTTATCCCTATCCCATTTTAGAAATGTGTATTTCAGTTTAGGGACCTCTATCCGTGCCTTAATTCGCCAGTGAATAGTATGAATTTGCGTTAATAAATATCAATTGCTTAATGCAGTGCTAGAGACCCACCACATCGTGATATCTCGTCCAAATTAAAATGGTCAAACACGAACTTAACAGTGTTCGTATGTTGTCTCTTAACAGTATTCCTATAACGGTCATTTGTTTCCATGTTCCTACAACTGTCTTCGTATGCATGAAGTAAAATACACTGCTCTCTTAGCTTGTAAAACATGTTGATGTGGCCATACGCTTCCAAACGACATTGGTCAGCTTCACAAGAGTCGTTTTTATGTAAATATACGTCAGTTTGTAGTGTTATTGTCAGCTCACATGGTGATACAGAAAATGCCACACCCTCGTAAAAAGTATTTTAAATTATAAACCATGTAAGAAAAACAAATTGGGGTCTGGGGTTGAATGTACTAGCCATGTGCCCCTATGCTTCCAATGGTTATGGCCCTGTGCACTGTATATTTGTTCACCACCATGCACTGAAAGGGGCATGGTAGCTCTCTGATATGCCACGTAGTAGACAAGATTCTGCAATATCAAAATTAATATAGAAGATAATATAAAAGACATTAGATAATCACAATGGTTTGGTTGTACCTCTCTAAATATTTATTTTCCGCAGCAAAGTGTTCCTCAATGTTGCAGTCACTTGTTTTCTGTTGATAATATGTAGTATTTTACTGGTCGAGATTGAGCACTTTAATAATCACTATACCAGTAGGAGATCTGACCCCGTGATCTCTCACATTTTTTAACATCCCGGCATATCATTATATTTGAATTTAGGCGCTGAAGCCAATGACTACAGTTTATACCCAAAAATCTCAATTAAGAGATATTTTTACAAACTAAGAAATCCCGTTCCATTAGAAAACACACTCGCACGGTTGAAGATGTGAATATATCCGAGAGATATCGTATACATTTGTTATAAGACTTCTCGTAGTCGACGAACATGATATTAGACCACCAAATGAATAGCACGAAAAGGTGGTCGAAATCACCCTTCTGGTTGAATAAGTTCAACGTCTACGGATTGGGATTGGGAAAGAAATCCGTAACGATCACATAACCTTGTGCGCTTAAACGCCAATTCACGGAACGTTTATGGACCGAAATGCTATCAGTCACAAGTGCGGCGGCCGTCTTTTTAATCCAACTTGTTTCAAGTCGATGAAGCTAAGATATGTACAATGTGTGTAGTAGGATAGGTAGATCAGACGTTATAAATGATCAGACAAGACTGTCTTAAACGTTTGCTGCAAAATGTGACGTGAATAAAAGTTACTTATGTGAACTAGTTGATTAAGATACATAATTTGAAAACATCAACAGGAAATTGTTGTTTCTCTTTATATTCACTAGGGTATTTTTGTAATTTTTGTAATTAATTTGCAGGTTGTATATCGGAATATGTGTGTTAAATCTACGCTGTAAAAAAAGAATGTCATACTTCTAGAAGCGCACTAGTGTTATCAAATACCATTGTTGCAATGTATTTCATGAACTAGGGAGTAGGATATAATGTGGCAATTTCTTATTACATTCCCAATCACATATCACTCTCGTAAATTAAAAAAGAAAACACATGATCGGAATGTCTCTTAAATGATCATCTCCAATTGATCTTCAGTAACTAGAAGGTATTTTTAATTGCATCGAGCGTAATCCGTTTATGAACTTGAACTCTAAACTTTGCTCTTTTTGTATAATTTGGTTTTCAAAATGTTTTGATCTTCAAAAGAGTGGTAGCAAACAGATTACGTGGGACAACGGTTAGTTGTAACACTATCCGTTGAACGTTTTAAAACTGCAGACTGTACATGTGTGTGTAATCAGTAACAAGAAAGCCGTAGTCAAATTCGCTAACGTTTAAACTATGATTGGCTACTGAACCGTATCATGCTTAACAATAATCGGAATTTATAGACATACGTACTGAGAAAATGAAAGAAAGCAAGACAATGGAGAAGGATTCACTCGAAATCGTTTTGCTAAAGAAAGTGTGTTTACACTTATAGTGAGTCTTTTATTACGCTGAATCGTTACTACACGTTCAAGTACAACGGTATTGTTAGGATTGTTAGAGAAAACAGAATAGTGTACAGTTATGGAAACGACTAACACACAATTAGGTTGCTACCACTGCATGTTGTATTAACTTATTGTCTGTCTGTCCAACAATTTATTCTCCTGACTAATCTCCTTAATGAATAATTCGGATTTATTACAACGCAATGCGAAACTTCAAAGTATTCCATACTTTGACTCAAAATATTGTACCTTCACCATTTCGTAATGGCTACATCTCCCCCACCCACCCCCCTCTGGACCTTCCTCCCAACGCCTTCAACTCTTGTATTACCAAAGAAGATGCTGTAAGCATGAGGATAGAACAATTAACAAAAATACTTATGATGGGCTAAATGAATAATCACTCGGTACCGCGATACTAACCTGTAGATACCTACAATGACCAGGTCAGGCAGCGAAGCAATCTATACGACTAAAAAAATATGGAATTGATTAATCATCGTGTTCAGTCTAAACAAAAAATATTTTTTCCTGTTGTTACCACTGTCTACAGACAATTACTACTCCCTTAGTAATAACCATGTATTTACAGTATCCTGTAAAAATATTGCATTACCAATTTCTTTAATAACATGCCTATCATTATTTTCACAGTTCTGATACATGTGTGGGTAATATATAGCATTATAAGACATATGGCTTATCAAACAGATTTCATAAAGTTGCAGCAAACATGGTAATATTATCGAAGACTGCTTAATAACTATTGAAATACGTTTGGCAGTTATTACGAACCTACGGGCATCATGATACTTAATCACGTAATATTAATGATGGATGATAACTGATGGATACGAATATTTAATACCGCATAATCAATGACTGAAATGCGTGTTGCCTAACCAGTTTATTTTTTTATTTTTTAACTTGCTCATAAAGGAATACCCAGCTACCACAGTGTTCACGGTACATTTCCTACAGTGTACTACCACGTATTAAAAACCTTCAATCTAACCTTCAATTGAGGATGAAATTAAAATATTACAACAGGTACAAATAACTAACTTTTAAACTTAGCCTTCGATAAGTTCAATAGCTTAGTGTGTGATATGTCACTACCAGTAATAGTGAATATCGTTTTCTTTGATGTAGTCGTATCGGTGTACATATATAATGGAAGCACACAGCGTGGGAGGTGTGTAGTATATGTTTATCTTTCGATTTGCAATGTATACGTGTAAAAATGTGCTGTTTATAACACGCAAGTCTGGAACCATGCCAGCCGATGTACAATCTACCACAACGCCAAGGTTGAATGAATAAGTATAACAGCATTTCTATGCAAAATTTCTCAGTTACCCTGGGCGATGAATACCAGTGCTGGTTATTATCATACCGATGTAGAAATAACACCTAAATAGAATTGCTGTACGCGACCGTCACACATCATTGAGTCAGACAGACCGCACGTACTATGAAGGAATCGCTCGTGGTTAGCAGGATTGAAGTTCTCAAAAGTAACACGCTAATGGTACGGACTAAAAGAGGAAGTGCAAATGACTATGACGGGTTGAGGTGAAGGTTGGATTTAATCAGTATTAGACTTTAAGGACAATTTTAAACCTATATTTTCCCCATTGGCTGATATTCAAGCTATGTATACAAATAACAGAACTATGCACTGGATTGCTAAAACAGATGTACATTAGTTAAGACTTTTGTCAACAGATCATACCGATAACAAATATATACCTGGCAAGTAAGATATGCCATCCTAACATATTCCTACACTTTACTGTATGACATTACTGCTTAACCGAAGTATATACATATGACTGTAGATTTTAGAATTCCACTTAGTATAGGAGCCCTTAACACAAAAACGAAATTGAATACACTTATGCAGGAATCGTGAGTTCATCCATCCGCAATACTATGCACCATTGTGCATAAAGGTACTCCTGGTTGAGTTAAGTTACACGTAAAGTGGGTTCTAAATTCAATAACGCAGGTATCTTGTCCCATCCGCTATAGTAAGCAGGTGTGTTTAAAGTAATGCAGTGCTGTTTAAATTAACTCAACGCAGTTAAAATGTACACAGTAGAGGAATGATCATGGTTAAGGTAGTATTAATGTACATCAACTAAGGTTACATGGTACATGGGTATGAGATGAAATACAAACTCATGTTGAATAGAATTGGCGGTGAAGGACTAAATGATCTTCAATTTCTTTACTCATTCCATCCTTTGTTTTAAACAATGTTTTCATCTTTCAAATAAAAGTAACGAACATGAGGGGAAAGCAACATCAAGGTAGATCAGGTCAACGTCTTACACTTATGAAAGTCTTCATAAAATGAATCATTAAGTGTACTATCAGCCCCCTCCCCCCACGCCCCTACACACACTCTACACCCTTCTTTAAAATGTTACAGC
>JAIPMN010009924.1:10538-22320 GCA_020650975.1 Apostichopus californicus
TCTAATTCTCCACACAATCCTCTTCAAAATGTAAGAGCTGTTTAAACTATGATAAAAACTTACTCAATTTGTCAACTCAAGTAATGTACATGAAAGGAGAGTAACAACACCAAAATACATCAGGAGTTGCATTGTTATATGTATGTGATAGTCTTCATAAAATAATATCCAACTATACTTTCACTTCCATCCTCCCCCTAACACTTGTTTATTGTATGTAATGATCATCTTATCACTTAATGCAAATTTCCTGAAAGAAAAAAAAACAACAACAAAGGTCAACAGTGATGAAGCTGCACTTAAGGAAGTCTTCAAAGAATGATTGCTCAAGTTTCAATTCCTCCACTGCCGCCCCCTGTCCTCATGACAATGGTACAATCAATGGAGTTGCATCACATCAGCAGGTGTTCTAATCTTCGCAAACCAATAACAGTAGTAAGCATGAAAGGAGTAAGAAAGGACAATCAGAACATCAGTGACATAATGCCATCTTTGAGCATGATCTGAAGCTTAACAGTTTGTCACAAAAAAAACATCAAATTAACCAGAACACTTTAACCAGAAAAAACCACCAACATCAACAGGCCCATTTAAAGGGTTTTCAGTTTCCAGATGAAGTTGTTTACTTGTCTTGAAGGCTTGTGCAGCATTTTCAGCAGTACGATTTCTATGAAGAGAAAAAAACGTTTTTGCCCTTAGGGTAAGCCAAATTGAATGTATAATAATTGGATATCAACTTAGCCAAGGCGGTTATGGCATCACAGATCCTTTCAAATACCTATTTTTTTAGCCACAATTTGCAATGACTACGCCATTAGTGGACTTGAACCATGCCAAACCACCACTGAGATTTCACTTCCGTTCTACGTTCAATTACTTTAACCAGTACCTCACTAGTGAATACAGTGTAAAGAAGATTAATAGCATCGGTATCCGTATATTTTTTTTTCAATTTAGGGAGAAAATGGGTGTTGCTAAGTTCTTTTTGTTTGTATATGTAATAGACACTTAAAGCAAATTGGTCAACTTTTGCAAGAAGCTATTTTCTAGTGTTGTAGTACTTGAAAAGCACTTGGCACTCGAATGGCACTCGAATGGCACTCGAATGGCACTCGAATGGCACTCGAATGGCACTCGAGCACTCTTTTTTTTCTAAAAAAATCGGTACTTGCACTAGGTGAACAGAACTTGTACTCATTATTTCGTACCAGCACTCTGATGCTTAAGTACTCGTACTTGTACTCGATTCACTGTTGTTTGATACCATTGTATTTGATCAAATATTTAACAACCAGAACAATTTACTGCTAATAAGCATATTGACTACTTTCACATCAATAATCAGAGTACAATCAATTATTTATTGACTTGGACTGGCACATGAGTTTCTTCAATCACGATAACTTGCAGCATATTAACCTTTAATCCCAAATTGACTTTATAAATTATACTGGTGTAAACAGTCAAATATCAGCTGTTTGACTGAAGTCTCATAGATCATGATAACGGGGACTACGTACAGCTGCTGGTTGAATATTAATAAGGAATGACTGCTAAATTAAGTTTGTTCTGTAAAATTCCGCAGCGAATCTCGAAAAAGTCTTCATATCTTTATCACTAAACAAACCGAAAATGCTTAGACTATATGAAATATAGCCTGGGATTGGTGAAGAAGCACAACCTCAAACAACAGCTATCAGAGAAACCGATTAAAGCTTTCTTCTGATGGAATGCTGTATTTAATTTCTTCAAGTGTTCAATCAATTTACCCGTAAAGATAATTAATATTACAAACATATCGCTGTAGTCCATTTAAATCTTTAAGATATCACTTAAGCGTTACTTCAAGCAGGTTAATTCGACAAGGCGTTACGTCATCAGTATATACATAAGGTAACCGACGTGCCATGCTATTGTATATGTAATATGACCTCTGCTTTGGTTGGATAAGTATACATACATTTGAATAGATCACTACGTTTACTAAAGATATGACTCATACTTGGAAAAAAGGACAAATAAAAGTAAACTGTATATGTGTGAATAAAATATTAAAGTCAGAACGTATGGCACATCAGTTGTAATACAGGTTTTAACACGGCTATCACGGTAATACATAACGTAATGGATGGGTTTCTCGAAATATCTTTGTTTATCGGAGTTATGTCTGCTTAAGTTGTATATATTTTTACTGACGTTGTAATTGAATTTCGATACAGTCACAGTTAACTTAGATTTATAAATGCTTGATCTATTGCTATGACACTGTACGTGCATTACCACTTCCTCAATCGAACAGCTAAACACCACCTCCCATTCCAGGACCATTCGATATAGGAACCAATAATCAAGGATATAATATAACAATAAAGGATTTCCATATCATTGAAACTACAGGAGTGTTAGTGGAGTGTTAACTCAGTGGTTTACGCCGGTGCCTTTCAATCATAAGGTCCCCGGTCCAAGTCACTCCCAGATTAATGTATGTCGTCCAGTTACAGAGTTGTTGACATTTGACAATTCATAATCATGGACGTTAAATATGAATGTAAGAGACTGATTTCGGTCAGCTTGCGGCTTTGATAAGCCAATGAGGCTTCTTCGCGAGTTCCTGCTTGCAGGAGGATCTAAAATACAGGTCATTGAGTCAATGATATTTACACCAGAACAAAGGACATCCTATTAAACCCTCATTAGGTAAGTAAATAAGGTTAATTGATCGTATTCATAAATGAACGAAATAAGGAAGGTAGGTATAGTGCAGGACCGGGTGACACAGAGGGAATCCACAACTTTCACCTACTCCCCCTCCCCCCCCCCCTCTACACACGCACACGTTAGATCTCATTTAGTGTCGATGTGTATACAAGTTGTTACATTTTGCTTGAGTTTGTGTGTGTGTGAGTTCCCTATGCTTTAATTGTATGATTTTGAACTCACCTATGTGGTGGTATGCTTTCGTCTTTGTTTATGTTAACTACATGCACTAATTTACATCATTTGTTGCTCTACACATATCCCGTTAACATTCCCGTTGCGGAAAAGATCGTGTCTAGGAACTTAGGGAAAAAATGTATCACAGGTATCCCCTTACTCCCCTCCCCTCCTCCGCACACTGTATATAGGTCACGTGCATTTTTTTTTGGTGAGACACCTATCAACAACTACACAAACCTGTACTTGTACAAGTACCTTGAATGTATGTGAAGTTAATATATTGTACTAATCAATGTAGGAATTAACAAAAGTGGGAATAGTACAAGACCTGATCACATAAAGAAAATGGAGCTCCTCATCCCACTCGCTTCAACAAAAACAGCCCCGCTTAACACTTCTTAATTAATATATGTGTGTGTCGCCCTTTCTTTCATTTTGGAAGAGTATTTCTGTGTATGATTTCCTCTTTTCTTTAATTATCCGTATCAGTTGAGTTTGAACTTACCAGTGTGATATAATGTTGTTAATGTTAACTACATACAATTAACACAAAATAAATATATGCAATTTTAACAAATTTAATAAATTGCACTAATCAATGAAGGACTTAAGGATGGTGGGAATAGCTAGACATAATACTTGTACCTTAGTCCCCTCCCATTAAGAAAAAATAAATACAAAATCTCGTGGAATAAGCCTTGACCAAAAACATATACCTTTCATGGAACATATATTCTTAGGCCTACAGCAAAACCATTATAAATTTGCTTAAACTCCGTAACTGTTGCCATGATACAATTATTCCGTCTGACGTCATTGTGTCTCATATTACAATTATTGTTTCTTTATGGCAACAAATTCGCTTGGGTGGTTTCAATTGTTCAAGTTTAAAGTATTTTCTACATAAACTATATAATATGGGTAGGAACAGACGTCAGTCTGAAAACGATACTTAGTCCCAAACCAGATGATATCTAAGCTTTACACCTATGGGCGTAAGAGGGATAGAACAAAGACGAAAGAAAAACGGTGCTAGAGAAGAAGATCTAACTGATAGTATTGTAGTCTATATGGCCTATGGATCCCACCACGGTTCTGGGATAAAAATAGCCATTGCATTCGTCGTTCTCACGTGTACATGTATGGAACTATGAAAACTAAGCAAGCCATCAGTTGAGGACAGGCTAAAAAGATGGGGGCTTTCGATTTTTACATAATGGCCAGTAAACCGTCTAGTAAAGGTATTTGTGTGGAAATGCCATGATTGTCATCTTGTATTAGATATTAAACTATAAATGACTGTCACGCTAATTATGTTTACTTATAGATTTGTTACACAGTTGAACCAAACGCTAAAAAATGATCATCTTGTGTTTGGTATCAGGTAATCAAGGTCTACTTATATCAATCTTAAAGCAGCTTTGTGCGTCCATTCCTATGTATTTCTCAACCTCATTGGCCCCACGATGCCAAAACGACATAGAAAAATAGCTTTTTTGTAACTTCAAATGGTGGTATAAAAGTCAAATATTTTACAACTTTGAACGTTTTTTCTTTTTTTTTCGATGAATACATGTAAAAAACTCGATAGACGTGTCAAAAGGGTTGGAAAACGGCAAAATAAAAAGCTGCAAAAAGCTGCTTTAAACTTGCAACAACAACGTTCAAATAAAAACCAATTTACAGTATCCATCCACGCTAAAGAGGAATAGTTGGGGAGTCGGGGCGGGGGAGGGGAATTCGAGAGTAATACTTTCTCTTGCTGATATATAAAAAAAAAATAGAACAAAAAATAAGTCATAAAATATAAAATACTGCCTGTGCAATATCCTATCATGTCACAACATGTATGCACCTTAGATAATTGATTGGCAGAGTGATCATGTCAAGTCAATTTGATGTGTGTATGTGTATGTGGTCTTTAGCTTGGGAACACTATCTCAGGAACCAGGTTGAATTAATATCATACTTGGTTTATGTGTTGGTCATCTTAGTAGCTAAGCATGACTTGTATGAAAGTGTATAGTGGTATGCTAGTGTTTATATAGGCACATCATCTCATTAGTTATGTGGGTGTGGTGTTGCCAGATAACTATCAGCTAGACATAGTTTGTAAATATGTTATTTTAATAAGAGTATGTTGCATTGGTATCATTATTAGTATTTAAGTTGGTCATTTCCAGTAGAAGAAGCATAATATGTAGTGTGCTGGTATCATAATTATTTATGGCTGAGACTGAGTATGGCATAACATAAAATTCTTGTTTGATTATCAGATTATGGTGTGAACCAGAGTATATATTTAGTTATTAAATACAAAACTAAATTCGATATACCTTTGCTGGATTGTTTAACGTCCTCTTTAGATTCCTATCAATTTTCAGTATGAGATCTGTGTGGAATAATGTATTTTACTATAGTCTATAGGCCGCTGTTGATTCTTACAAAGTGTTGTGCATTAGTGTATGGTAACTGCTGGTGTGTGTCGGTGAATTGTCCTCTTCTGAGGCCAAGCTATACTAGTAAATAGTGACTACTGATGTGTGTCGTTCCATTGTCGTCTGTTGATTCCTTTCAAGTTTCAGTTTGAGATCTGTGTGGAATAACGTATTACTATAGTCTAAGGTCGTAGTTGATTCTGATACAGGTTGTGCAATATTGTTTGGTAAGTATGATGTGTGTCTGTGGCTTGTTTGAACTGTATCTAATATGCAAACCTAAGTCGATGGTTCTCATCGATATGAACTAACTCATTCATCACTGGGGGATATTGACATTTCATATCAATTTCTTCTAATATTGTGACTGCTGAAATGCAATTCCCTGACACAGGAAACGAAATTCCTTGTTGATTAAATTGTGGTAACAAATCTACATTTTAGTAACTCATTACTTTAAATCAGTTTAATACATTATTTTTTCGAACTTCCCTGCTTCTCAATACGTTTCGAATGAACTTAGTACTAATTTCAATATTATTAAATAAGTAATTATTGACCCTGCTTCTGTATGGCATACAGCGTGTTTTATGGAAGCCCTATACATGTGCTGGTAACACGAAACAAATAGTATACGGCATTTATTCGACTGAATTTAATACAATTAGTATGATATCCATGATATACTATATAATGTTAAATGAGTGCCCGTTTATGTTATACGCTTTATAAGTACCTATTGGTATGGTAGAGTCAAAACGATTTCATTTAAATTCGTATCGATTCAAGTATAAAATTAAATTTCTTACAACTAATAAGGGCTCAATAAATTGATTTGGTTCTTCATGCAAAGGACGTTGGCTAGCCGCCTGATATTTCTAGACATGGCTTGCAGTGCGATTCTAACATCATACTTACAAATACAAGTACAATGCCCATTGGTGCGTACCATGACGAGTTCAAGCTTCTTGACACTGGTACGTGTACTTCATATTGTATTATTGTATATCTTAGAGTTTGAGTGCGAGTACAAATTAACGAGGACGAGTAAGTATATATGCTAGAATTGGAGTACAATTGTGAACTTACTTCATGTCTGGCTTCTACGATCTTTGAATAAAGAGATATGTGCATTAAACACTGGTGTCGTTTGACGGGGCCCAGGAAGACAAATCTTGGAAAGATAACACGATTATAAAATTTAACTCTTGATCAATGACAAAGTTCGTTAGCACACAGAAAGTATGTTGTACCCAGGGAATAGTAGGTATGTACATATGTTGTGGTTTTCAACATGATGTAAGCACCACAAGACACCGTATTTTTTTTTTTTTTTAGTTTGAAACAAAGATAAGCGTTTCAGACCGAAGAGGTGTTGTTCAGACGTCTTCATCTTTCTATGAAACCAAAAAGGAGCAATACGTTCAGACTGTCAAGGTATTGGTTGTGCGATTTGGGCAGGGAGCGAATGTTTGAATGGAGTATATTGAGAGTGTAACCATACGAGTGTTTGTGTGTGTGAATGTAGCTAGCTACCAATTACCAGAATAGCTGATGTAAAATCACGACAAAAGACTTGTGTATTGATTTGAAGATAGAGAAGCAACACATCTTTTATGCATATAATTACATCGAAATTTTACTGTGAAGATGAACTTTTCCATAATTATTCCTTCCATTTTGCCAGAGCCATCACGGTATAATACGTATACTACGATATTGAGACATAGTTTTTATCACCAGATTCTACAATTCAAGAATAAACATGTTGGGCTGAATATTGAACTACTGTGTGTTGTGTTTAGTTGCCGTAAGTTATCTGCAGTGCAGTCAAACCAGTAAATCAGACGTGGGGGACAATCATTTCTGCCAAAAAATACAGACAGTCGCTGTATTTGTAGTTTAAAGCTTTTGTGAAAACCTATGCATTTCGATTTAGCCGACCTCTCAAAGACTGCATTTTAAATTTATGTTCAGAGTCGAAGCTTAATTTGCATTAAGTATAAACTCTTGACCTTACTCATTATGCATGTAATACCTAAGTACATGTTACAAAAATAAAGTAGCTGGTACATTGCTGGCACATCCGCATGTTAAATATAGTTTTAATTTATGAGAAGGTACGAATATACCAAATACTGGGATACGACCATCATCGATGCTGGTGACAATATAGCCATATAGGCCGTTAAATATGTCACTATAGTGAGGAACATTTCAATGCGGTTCGGGCCACGATTATGTTGTATTCAACAGTAAAAACTAGCTAATGGAAGATTCCAGCGGTATGTTAGAGTTATTTCTAACATCCTTGTATTTGGTCCTAATTGAGAGAATAAAAAACAAATTAATTAATCATTAGGTTTATGTATTTTGTTTGCAAAAGAAATGTTTACCAATGTAACAAATTATGGCTACTGAGAAGGAGCATAAGGCAAGGAGAAAATGAGATGGAATTACAGGAATTGACACCGTTTCTCGCGTATGTATTATGCACAAGAAAAAACAAACTTCTCAAACAGGAGGTCACATGACTTTCTGTAGCGTTGCTGTTCTTGTTTCAACAATACAGCAATTCGTACACAATTCTACAAACATATCTGTGTAGTCATGGCATACAGCCAATGTATGGTTCATTAATCTTTACAGTGGTGTGTTATTCGCGAAATTCCACTAATCTACATATAAAGTTTTATGTTAGACACATACGAATCACAAACCTCCATTTCCTCGTAGAAGAAATAGTAGTCTGATACACACTCAGCAATAACAATATTCGCTTCCTAAGGAAAGTAAATACCAAAACTGAAGCTCTCATGACTTATACTGTTGTATATATTTATCCTCTTTCCTAACTCTCCTGTTCCTTATCTTCCATTATACATCTCTGATATTTATAACAAACGACCTTGATGAAGCGTCCTGCTAATGACATACCGTATCCACAGTAACCGTCATTTAAAACGCAAAATGAAATAACGTGGATGATTTAATACCAAGTGTGTAAAACATTCAGTGGAATTCAACCCCTCTCCTATTCCCATTCCACCTATTGAAAAAATTCTCCCATTTTCCACGAGTCTCCTCTGCAAAAGAATTGATTATTTCTATTAACATATTTAGCCCTGTCTAACCCCCCCCCCCCACCCTCCAGTCATCCCGATAACCCTCATTATATTTTTCACACCACAATACATTTTTCACAATAATATCAGTTTGCTATCATTTAATCGTTATTATTAATGGTGAAGCAAGACAACCATGTTATCAAATTCTCAGCCCATTCAAACGTTATCAATCCTATCATAATTTATATATCTTGGTTCATGGTAACAGACCTTTACGTGCAATTAAGTGTGTTTTGTTACAAGTCGCAGTTATTCTACTGCAGAATATGGTATGGAATGCTAAAGTAATAGAAACTAGTTGAATGCCTTTTATGTTGGTTGCGTATATACAAAGGCCAAGCTTACAAACGTTCAACGGCTGAACGGACAAGATAAACAAGACACACGATCTTAACATAAAAGTAACTCGTTTAACAATTTAAAAGTTCAATACTGTTAAATGCCATTAACCTACGTGTTATTGTACACCGACGCAGGTTGACGCCATTTTCTTTATTTCTATATATTCATCCGCTTAAAGATTCCATCGTTTTCGAGAAGTGTTGATCATCAATCTGCATTATCGAAAGTATCTGGCAGAAGTATCTAACTGGTAAATGAAGCAGTTGATGGTATGTAAAAAATGTATTTAAAAAACGAACTACACATATGGATACGTTATCTTTACTGCTATGTCGTATGTTATGATTGGTCTGGCGGTGCGGTTTTTGCCCACATCTACTGGATCCTGCTATAAGATACTTTCATTGAGCAGCCTACTTTTTCTATCATTTTTTTTCAGGTATCTATCCAGCAACGCAAAATGCGTTGCCTTTCAAAAAAATCCATTTCGGATAGGAAGTCTTAAAAAGTAAAGGAAATGTCGTTTGCCATATAGAGAATATAAATTCGTATGGTTTTCTTAATCCAACTTGGTCAACACAAAGTGATTGTAATGGAACGAAAAGTTATATACATCAACGTTTTTTTGTATAATACGCTGCTTGCTAAGTACATCTGGTTACATTACATTGCCAAATAAATAAAATACACTCGTCAGTCTTAGAATATATTTGTGGTGACAACCGTTCTTAACCTTTTAACCGTTCAACCGTTTAACAGTTAAACCGTTATTTTTTAACCGTTCAATTCACCTTTCATCTTTAGGCTTTGTGTATATACATTAGCTATGTTGGTAAAGTAACAAATATTTTGTATTACTCATTTAACTGATAAAAATGTTTGTTGAACAGATTGCAATAGAATAGCTGTGACTTGTTAATAAAACTTAGTTAACATATCATCAAGTAAAACAATATAGTCGATCGGAAAGCAATAGTGACAAAGAAATGTTGCGTCACTATTAATAATAAAGTTCAAATAATTGCAAACTGATTATATTTTGCTTCTTCGTTAAAATAAAGACCTTTCTATGTCCTACATTGTCATATGAGAGATTTGCACATTTACAACTTGACAAAGTGACCTTCAATATGAGAGATATGCAAGTGTTAGTCATGTGGTGTATTGTTATATGGTTGATGAGGGACACAATGTGAATACTTCATTGGATAAGCACACAGTGAATGTTGATACAATATATCATACATTAGAAAATAATAACTTCAAGAGAGTCAATATTTCGACGTGTCTGTGTGTTTGCGGAGAGCAACATAACTTGCTGGAAAGAGACCAATATGAAATTGTATATAACAAAATATTAATAAAGATGACAATGACGAGGAGGATGAGGTCGGATGAGGACGAGGAGGAGGAGGACGAGAATAATAATGAGGACGTGGTGATGGAGGAGGAGGTGGGAGATGTCGATGATGAGGATGGGGTGGAGGATGAAGAGGATGAGAAGGATGAGAATGATGATGATGATGTGGATGATGAGAATCATGAGGATGATAAGATGATGGGAGGAGGTGGAGGAGGATAATAAGGAGGAGGAATACGAGGAGGATTATGATCATGAGGAGGAGGAAGATAATTAGGAGGAGGAGGGTGTTAATGATGATCATTAGGAGCAGGAGGAAAATGTGGAGGAGGATCAGGATGAGGATGAGGAGTAGGATGATGTTAAGGAGGAGGATCAGGATGATGAAGAGGAGGAGGAGGAGAAGGACGATGAAGATTATAATGATGATGAGGATGAGGATGACGATGGCGATGATGATATTGATGATGATGATCAGGATGATGATGAAGAGGAGGAGGAGGAGGAGTATGAAGATGATGACAAGGAGTATGGTGATGATGAGGATGATGATGTGGATAATAACGATGGGGATAATGATGATGATGAGGAAAATTATGATTATGAGGATGATGAGGAGGAGGAGGAGAAAGGGGAGATGATAAGGATGATGATTATGATATATTAAAAATGCAATAACGCTTTCTCATACACAATTAATACATAAGCAACATAATGTGCTGAATTTTAAGTTTTTAAAACCAGTTTTAGTCAAACACAGTAAGGAACCATTTTGAGCAAATGCATTCTCTGTGATATTTAACTTCAATCCGTTTTTTATAATACGTTGGTATTCAATTAGTTTGTACTGCTGATACACATTTTGAATGTCGTTTAGAAGGCTGTAAACCTTTACACTGAACTAACAATTCATTTCAAACATGATTGAACAATTATGAGAGCAGTATTTATGATTTTACTACTATTTATCTAATTTGCAGTCAATATTACACACTACTTTATTGACATTCTCAGATACACGATGGCTTCCAATTTGGAACAACACGTGGTAAAGCCAGCCACGGAGAAGAAAGGTATGATTGTCTGTTTTGAATTATACTATAATGTATACAAGTTGGAAATTTCACATCAAACAAAGTAACATCAACTCATTTTCCAATATGAACAATCAGTATCAGTCACATTTGCGGTTGCTCATATGTTTACGCTTAGCTCTAGGGACAGTTTCTCAGCATTTTGTTTAGTTATTTATTTCATTTTTATTATTTATTTATTTATTTTTGGGCGGGGAGGATTTGTCTTTCGACTTTACTTATAGGCGTTCAAACGACCCCTTTTTTCATAAGATACTCACTAACACATGGACTATATATTCCATAGGTTATTTATGAAGCCCCTCACACCTGATCCGGAATACGTGGCTAGTGAATTATTTGTATAATTGTTTATTATTTGAACAGGTTTTGATAGTTTCAAAGCTGAATTAGCTGATATCCTCACTGAAGACATTATTTCGCAACTTGCAATCTACTTCAATTATCCGCCCGTGAAATACGATTTGCTGAAGAAAGATGTTG
>JAIPMN010009925.1:9006-24020 GCA_020650975.1 Apostichopus californicus
ATAATTACTTATCCCCCCCCCCCCCATCGCCTCCTCCCCCTTCAACTCTTTCATTATCAAAAAAAGACGCTAAAGGCATGGGAAGAGACATATGGAAAATTACTTATTGATAAGCTAAATGAATATACACTATCTACAGTTATAGTAACCTGTACATGCCTACAGCGACATTTCAGGTCAGACGGCGAATCTATAATACAGAAAGTAAACAAATGGAACTGGTTAATCACCGTGTTTAGTCAAAACAAAATGTCTATCGCATGCTGTTACCACTTTTCTACAGACAATCACTACCATGTAAGTGTTAACAATGTAATTAAATTCTCTTGCAAAAATTTGACATCAACAACTTTCTTAATAATATGCCTAAAATTATTTGCACAGATATGATACCTGTGTGGGTAATGACCGATATAGCATTAGAAGGCATATGGGTTATCACACACATTTCCTAAAGTTGCAACGAACGTAGTGGCAGTATCGAATAATGGTTAACAACTATTGAATTACGTTTTACAGTTATTACCAAGGGGCATCATGGTACTTAATCACGTAATATAACTGATGGATACGAATATTTAATACCTTGTAACCAATGACTGAAATGCGTGTTGCTTTACCATTTAAACACGAACCCAATGGAATGGAGCGTATGTATCATAGTTAGGGTTAACATGTGTTCCAAGCATTAACGTAAAACAGTCTAGTCGCGCAATTCACTCACATTCACTTTACCGAATCAAACTATTGCTGCTGTCATGATTTGCGTATATTCATTCAAGAACCCGTGTCGTTAAGTTGATTTAGTGTAGCCATTCCAAACAACGAATTCCGATTTCAATAGAACGGCTCACGAATCTTGGATAACGGAAACATGAGCCCAAAGGAATGTGGCGTATGTGTCGTGTGTAAGGTTAACGTATATTCCAAGCATTACAAGTCAAGTTAGAGCGTTTGGAAGGAAACTTAGTAACTAGACTTAACTAAGTGTCACAGGTCAATCAACAACAACTAATATGTTCAGCTTAAACACCCTGTTTCAGTGACGTCATTAAGAATATATTCAGATAGGAAGTATAGAATCACTGCTATATGTGGACAACGCTACTTTCAACAACACGAATAAGAGTATTTGTTAGAACAACCTTCCACTCACAGTGGGAATGATATTTGACCCGAGACACGATTATGTTAACCTCCTTAAACAATAGAGAGAAGAAACATAAAACGGTTATATAATGCACCTTGAAGAATATCTCTAGTAGAGTTTATTGTAAATTACCCGTAGGTCATTGAACTGACCAGAGAAGAAAATATAAATTAATTAGTTATCGAAATACGTTCAAAAAATTGTTGACGTTCTTGTTTCGACCTTCAATGTTCCCTGAGTGATGTAATTATTTATTATTCCTATTGGACTATTGTCTCCTTATTTGTCATCGAATAGTCAATCTTTCTGTATAGAAAATGTCTATGGTTCTGCCGAGACTGTATATTTTCAATATCAGCCTAGCTCTCTGCACAATTGTCTTCTTAGTTCACGTGACACTTACGCAATTTTACAATGTATAAGAAGTCGTTTAACACTTCCTGCACAATTCAAGTACATGCAAACTTAAATAACTACAGTGTAGCTAACCGCGTCACTGAATTATACGGAGGTTACAGCTAGGATAGGGCTTCAATGTGCAATTCGGGGGGAACGTTGTGAGTTCAGTCCTGATTCAGTACAAAAGAACTGATAGCTACCGTACATTATGTTAACACTTAATGTTGAACATAGCCAATTAAGACGATAAGTAAAGGTTGTTTTGTGTTTCCTAAAAGCATATATCCCCAAACTTGAAAATGTACCTCTATTGAAGATGAAATAAAACTAATACAACAGGTACAAAAAACTAACTTTGAGACTTTGCCTTCGATAAGTTCCCCAGCTTAGTGTGTGATATGTCACTCTCAGTAATAGTGAATATCGTTTTCTATGGTGTGATCGTATCGGTGTACATATGTAATGGAAGCACACAGCGTATGATGTGTGTAATATATGTTTACTATCGATTTGCACTGTATACGTGTAATTCTTTGTTTTTCATAACACACAAGTCTGGGACCAATTCAGCCGATGCACAATCTACCAAAACGCCACGACTGAATGAATAATTACAACGTAATTTCTATGCGATTGTCTTTGTTACTCTGTGCGATGAATACCATGCAGTGCTGGTGTGTTGATTTTTGCGATTTAAGAGTAATACCTAAATATAATTCTTGCTCGCTACAGTCACACATCATTGACTCAGACAGACTGCACGCACTATGAAGGAATCGATCGTGGTTAGCAGGATTTTACTAATTTTCGCGGTTCTCAAAAGAATAAAGCTAATAATATGAACTGAAAGAGGAAGTTCAAATGACTATGGCGGGTAGAGGTTGAGGTTGGATTTAATCAGTAATAGTTTTAAGAACAACTTTAAAGTTCACATTTCTAAAAACCTATATTTTCTCCGTTGGCTGCTATTCAAGCTATGTATACATATAACAGAACTATGCACTGGATTGCTAAAACAGATATACATAAGTTAAGACTTTTGTCAACAGATAATACCGTCAATAAATATATACCTGGCAAGTGAGATATGCCATCCTAACATATTCCTACACTTTACTGTATTACATTACTGATTAACCGAAGTATATACATATGACTGTAGATTTTAGGATTCCACTCAGTATAGGATCCTTCACACAAAAAGAAATTGATTTAACTTATGCATAAAACGTGAGTTGCTCCATCCGCTATACTATGCACCATCGTGCAAACAGGTACTCCTGATTGAGTTAAGTTACACGTAAAGTGAGTTTTATAACTCTACAGCGCAGGTATCTTGTCCCATCCGCTATACTAAGCAGGTGTGTTTAAATTAATGCAGTGCTGTTTAAATTCACTCATCGCAGTTAAAATGCAAACAGTAGAGGTTTATGCATGGTAAACGTTGTACTAATGAACATCATGCTACATGGGTGTGAGATGAAATACAAACTGAAGTTGAATAGCATTGGCGTTAAAGGACTAAATGATCTTCAATTTCTTCACTCATTCCAACCTTTGTTTTAAACAATGTTTTCATCTTTCAAATAAAAGTAATGAACATGAGGGGCAAGCAACAGCAAGGTAGATCAGGTGACTGTATTGCATCTATGGAAGTCTTCATGAAATGAATCATTGACTTATACTACCCACCCCCCCCCCCCTCGACGCCCCTACACACATCCTTCTTTAAAATGCAACAGCTGTTTCTTCTGTAATCTCTTTTTTCAGCTGCAGGTAATAATATATGGAAGGTAACAACAACGAATACTTCAGCAGTGACAGTGCTGTGTCTATGACAGTCTTCATCAAGTGATGTTTAAACTTCACTTCCTACCTCCCCTCCTATTCTTCACAGAATCCCCTTCAAAATGTAAGAGCTGTTTAAATTATGGTTAAAACTAACTCAATTTGTCCACACAAGTAATGGACATTAAAGGACAGTAACGAAGTCAAATTACATCAGCAGCGGCAGTGTTATATGTATGTGATAGTCTTCATTAAATAATATCCAACTATGCTTTCGCTTCTATCCTCACCCCCCCCCCCCCTTTACATCGAATTTAACCACACCCTTCTTCAAAAGTCACAGCTTTTCATTGTTTTAGAACTGTTGTTGTCAATGCAAGTACTAAATATAAAAGGAAGCAACAACAAGAAAATACATTAGCAGTGTCATTTCTGATATATAAAGTATTCATAAAATGATGCCAAATCCATCACTTCATCCCCTTCACACACCCTCCTTCAAAATGTTACACTTGTTTATTGTACCTAATGTTCATCTTGTCAAGTAATGTAAATGCCTTGAAAACGAAATAACAACGACAAAGGTCAACAGTGATGGAGCTGCACTTAAGGAAGTTTTCAAAGAATGATTGCTGAAGTTTCAATTCCCCCCCCCCCCCCGTTCATTACAATGGTACAATATCTTGCAATGGATTTGTATCACATCAGCAAATTTTCTAATCTTCGCAAAACAATAACAGTGGTAATTATGAACGGAGAAAGAAAGTACAATCAGCACATTAGTGGCATAATGCCAGCTTTAAGCATGTTCTGAAGCCTAAAAGTTTTTCACGAACAAACATCAAATTAACCAGAAAACTTTAACAAGGAGAAGCATCATCATCAACATGCCCATTTTAAGCTTCATGATGAAATTGTTGACTTGTTTAGAAGGTTTGTGCGATGAAGAAAAAACAAGCGGTTTTGCCCTGAGGGTAAGTCATATTGAATGTATAATAATTGGATATCAACGTAGCCAAGGCGGTTATGGCATCACAGCTCCTCCCAAATACGTCTTTTTTTCAGCCACATATTGGAATGACTCTGCCATTAGTGGACTTGAACCATTCCAAACCACCACTGAGATTTCACTTCCGTTCCACGTTCAATTACTTTAACCAGTACCTCATTAGTAAGTACAGTGTAAAGGAGATTAATATCATCGGTATCCGTATTTTTTTCAATTCCGGGAGAGATTTGATATTACCAAGTTTTTTTGTGTTTGTATATGTAATGACACCTAAAACAAACTGGTCAACTTTTTCAAGAAGCTATTTTCTATTGTTGTAGTACTTGAAAAGCACTTGGCACTCGAATGGCACTCGAGCACCTTTTTTTCAAAAGATCGGTACTTGCACTAGGTGAACAGAACTTGTACTCATTATTTCGTACCAGCACTCTGATGCTTAAGTACTCGTACTTGTACTCGATTCACTGTTGTTTGATACCATTGTATTTATTAAAATATTTAACAACCAGAACAATTTACTTCTTATAAGCATATAGACTACTTTCACATGAATAACCAGAGTACAACCATAGACATGAGTTTCTTCAATGAAGATAACTTGCAGCCTATTAACCTTTAATCCCAAATTGACTTTATAAATTATACTGGTGTAAACAGTCAAATATCAGCTGTTTGACTGAAGTCTCTTAGATCATGATAACGGGGGGACTACGTACATCTGCTGGTTGAATATTGCTAAGAAATGACTGTTAAATTAAGTTTGTTCTGTAAAATTCCGCAGCGAATCCCGAAAAAATCTTCATATCTTTACCACTAAACAAACCCAAATGCTTAGACTATGTGACATAAGGCCTGGGATTGGTGAAGAAGCACAACCTCAAACAACAGCTATCAGAGAAACTGATTAAAGTTTTCTTCTGATTGAATGATGTATTTCATTTTTTCAAGTGTTCAATCAATTTACCCGTAAAGCTAACTAATATTACAAACATATCGCTGTAGTCCATTTAAATCTTTAAGATATCACTTAAAGCGTTACTTCAAGCAGGTTAATTCGAAAAGGCGTTACGTCATCGGTCTATACATAAGGTAACTGACGTGCCATGCTATTGTATATGTAATATGACCTCTGCTTTGGTTGGATAAGTATAAATACATTTGAATAGATCACTACGTTCAATAAAGATATGACTCATACTTGGAAAGGAGGACAAATAAAAGTAAACTGTATGTAAGTGTGAATAAAGTCAGAACGTATGGCACATCAGTTGTAATACAGGTTTTAACACGGCTATCACGGTAATACATGAAGTAATGGATGGGTTTCTCGAAATATCTTTGTTTATCGGAGTAATGTCTGCTTAATTTGTATATATATATTTACTGACGTTGTAATTGAATTTCGATACAGTCACAGTTACCTTAGATTATAAAGGCTTGATCTATTGCTATGACACTGTATGTGCATTACCACTTCCTCAATCGAACAGTTGGACACCACCTCCTATTCCAGGACCATTCGATATCGGAACCAATAATCAAGGATTGAATATAACAATAAGGGATTTCCATATTATTGAAACTACAGGTCGATGAGTCAATGTTATTTACACAAGAAAAGATGATTTGAACTCACCTATGTGGTGGTACACTCTAAAAACAACCTGGTGAAAATTCCCTGGTTAACAATTTGCTAACATTATCCTGGTTATTGGCTACGTGAGTTAACATCATCCTGGTTACGATCCATCCGTCCTGGCGTAAACTTGATCTTAACATAACCCTGGTGAAAATAGATTATTTGCATATTGCAATCCTCGCCTTTGATTGGTTGGTAGTCGCGACTCAAGACGTTCGATCTAGCAGCTTCCTACGACGACAATCGCAAGCAGGAGAAACTTTCAAAAACAACGAAGAAATGTGCAAATAACCATATAATTATTGCAGATGACGAAGTCAAATTCTTGCTAGACCAATAAGGTATGAGTAACCTTAAATCAGTGTTTAAATGTAAAGGTGAAATACCGGGATCATGTCGATTTTTTCATTTCTGTGATACAGTCAGTACGCGCGATATTGAAGTAGGCTATAAACTAACGTTAGCCCTTACGTTGTTAGGCTAGGTCAGATTCATTCACTGATGTAGTAAATACACTGTACTGGCTATGATATAGTATCTATAGGCTTGTATTTGTATAGTAAACTTGTACCTTCACTTCAGGACCTGGCCTAAGTCTGGACCTAAGTAAGTATATTCCTACTGTGTGTCATACTCAAACCAAGACCTTCCCTAATCAACGGCCGCTTCAAGTTCTAGTGACTACTTCTACCAAATTCGTGTAATTGTGGTGTACGGTAGCTTCTGAGGACACACCTAATCAAAGCCACACATTAAAAGTGAAATTATGCATAGACCGTTGGCTTGCCTTCGCTTTTAAAAGACTAGGCCTAGGCTATACTACTAGTGGTCTACATGTTCGGGAAATGGCTATTAGTGATTGCCGACAGTGAAAGAAGAGATTGCTTAAAGTTGCAAGTGATGCATTTATTGTAGTGGCCTAGATTAACCTCTGACTCTGAGTGTAAAACTTACCCAGGCTAGGCTATAACCAGATAAGCTTTATTTGTAAATTTAGGTTATATGCATTGATAATATGAAATTTAATTTAAAAAATTATAATTTTGTACTATTCATTTATAAAAACCAAGAAACCTGTGTATGGTTAATCTCAATATAGACTAGGCCTATACTTCAATGTAAATTAGGGGGGGGGGGGTACCTGTTTGTCAAACTTAAACAAATTTTGGCTGAAATTAATTAGGCTAAGCCTACCCATGCAATGATATAGGTATAGCCTAGGCCCAGTCACAAATAAGTTTTATCCACATGAGAAATGTAAAAATGAAACACCACATAACTAGGTTACAGCTTTGCACTCCTAATGTTATAAGCCTCACACTATAAAACAGAAATGAGTTTTATTAAATCTCATGTTGTTCTTATTCTACAATTATACTCCCCACAGGTAGGTTTTGAAGCACTGTCAGTGAGGCAGATTATATTTCCATATGATGCAGCAGCAGATCATGAATTTGGTGTAAATCTCAATAAACTGAACTGCCCATAGCAGGGACTCCTTATAGCATTGATTTTCTGAACATTAAAAAAGGGACACATTTAAAGTAAGGCATATTATGGTTCCATATATACAGTATCACAGCAGATCATGAAATTGGTGTAAATCTTAACTTAACCGAACTGCCCATAACAGTTTTCCTTATGGCATTGATTTTCTGAACATTCATAAAGGGACACATATACAGTTTTCATGAGAGAGAATGTTTGTATAGATACAAACTGGTAAGTATTTAAACATGGTACTAAACTCAAATAAATACCGTTAATGTAATTGATTTTGTTTTACTTTGAAACTATTCTCTAACAAAGGTGACCGGCTTCTGTTAGGTGAAGAAATAAATAACTCTTTTTGCTGTTATGTGTTATTTTGTTTGGCAGAAATGGAAGATTTGTACCAAGAGGAGCTAACATCCATGACAGAGTACAAGAAACACACAACCTTGAGCCTTCCATTACCGAAAAATCTGTAGGCTGCAGTTTACTTAGCCCTATGATGGTAAGTGTTGTTCAATGTAATTGCAACTGAATACTGTTGAGTATTACTATTAAGTAAAATATCTCTATACACAAGTTGAGCAACTACAACTCATACCTTCAAGTCAAAGCCCAACACAAAAATGAGTTGCAAGGTGATTGATAGCATACATGTATAAGTTATGCATGTAGAGGTCAATTGAGGTCATTGCGATCATTGCAATATATCACTATCTCGATCATACTTCCATACACTTCCTCCTATTAAAGTGTTAAAAGATATCGATATATCTTTGCACAAGATTGATCTCTTACTCTCTGCAAATTGTGGAAGCATAACTTGAAGCCACTGCGAGGTCATCAATTTTATATTAGATGAATTTTCTTGTGATAGTGAAATTCAGTTAAACTAAAGTGCATGTATCTAAGAAATTTCAAAACAGAAAGGCCAAATCAGGACTGTACAACATATAATTGTACACTATTCTAAGCATATCTTTCATTCTGCATTGCAGATGGCAAGTCTCTGACTTCTAGTTTTATTTCTCCATGGTATAAACAAAAAGTGTGATCATAGCCTTCAGTAAGTGACAGTCCTTTTTAAAATTGTTGTCATAGAGCAGTGAGATACCTTGGCTATCTTGGAAAGGGGGGGGGAGGGGAAGATTGGGAGAAGATGTAAACTTTCAGTGAATGTTATTTTACTATATGAAATTTAAACAATTTCACAAATCTTTTGTTGCAGATGAACTTGGCATTTTCTCTTGTCACTCTGTTGTTTTGGGAAATTTCAACATCGAAGGGTGCAAGGGTGCATCCTTGCAATCATTCATACATGTAAAACAAGTAAGTTTTATTTTTTAGACTTATGTTTAATCTACATGGAATTGTGCTAGCTGATAGCCCACTGATTATTGGTAAAGTGGAACCAGTTAAGATCTGTTTGCTTGATAGAGAGCTTTCAGTGCTCCTACCTTCATCTACCATAAAATGACAACAAAAGCAATGTTGAACCAGTATCACACCCTTTGGTTTGACTATAGGCTAAGTGCTGTAAATAACACTATTGACTCATTTTGCTCCAATCGACTATCGTGTAATGCACATTTACACATTTGATCTTCGCCTATTATGCAATTGGTATGTCAAGTTCACAAACACAGGCTGTGTGTACTTAAATCTCCATTTTCTTGTTTGTCGAAAAAGATCTGAGGAAACGACCCTGAAGAATCTTTAATTGGCTGCCAACACAGTCTGTTACTGCACTTGCTATAAAAGACAGGCTAATGCAATTTATTCCTTTTCTACTACTGAAACTGATAAAAAAATAAGGTTTTAAAAAAGTTTGGCACAAACTAGTAGACTGAAGAAAGCGATTAATCTTCTTTTTCATTCTAGTTCGTTAACACACCATTTAATACTTTCATTGTTTCTTTCCTTTCCCAGATTGGTACACACTGGAAGAGGTGAAAAATGAGAAATTGAGAGAGGCTACCAAGTAACACAGCTTTGCAGAAGTCGAAGGATGTCTTTGGCTTGGATGATCAAGAATGTGATTGTAGCTGTTTTTATGAGAAACAATTTGATGTTTTGCATTTCAATTCATCTCTCTGTCCACAATTGATAATACCTGTTGGTACAACTCCAATGAAACTTGCATAGAGATGGCCTGTGATGAAGAGACATGTGGAAGTGCGCAGGAATTTTATGTCAAAGGTCATTTAGGGGTCGGTTTAGTTAATTGTTTGGAAACGCTTCTTCCTGAGTCCACGGATGGACATGTGGATGTATGCAAAACGTGATCATAATTATGGTCATTCGGGGTCGGAGTTTCAAAAATTTCATGTTCAAGGACACTTTGGTATATTCTTTAACTACTTAACTGTTAGCTCCAAATCTTTTCAAATTAATCTTTCTTGTGATTAATAAGCTTAACTTACCACTTTCTATTGGAGTAATTTGCACAAGTATGTGAGGTCCAAGGATGAGTTCATGACTAAAACATTAATGGTATCGTTGGAAGCCTAATCATTGTCTTGCAGATGTTTGCCTGTGCAAAGTGGTCAAATATAATTGTAATTAAATTTAAAATATTAATTAATTACCAATAAGTAAATAATTAAATTAAGAAAATAAATTGTGTATTAGGTCAACCTTATCAACAACAATGTGAACATAGATCTTCTAAGACCTTCCTAAGTAGTTTAATGGTAGTCAGTATAGGCCCCAAATTATAGCACGCTATAATGGCCAAAAGTTTCAAAACGTACCTTCCTGGAGGTCTTTACTCTCCAATTGTTCTCAGACATTTTTAAGGAACACACAAGATGACTGAATGGGAAATTTCCTCAAAGGTTGTAATAAAAACAGTTTAAGAATTCTGACCAAAGGTGACCACATTTGAATATCTAGCATATTTGGGGCTAATACAGCATACCATTCAAGAAAAGAAGCTACTGACAAAGGGCTGAATGTTGTCTTAACAAAGGTTATTAGGAGAGAGGCTTTGATCAAGTTTTTCAAGTAACAGGTATAGGGTCCATTTCTTGTTCTGTACTGAAAACTGTTCAAGTGATTGTATCCTTGTGCAAAAGTGCTGATCAAGGTCTTGGTATCCCTGTTACATTTCACAGTTGATGTCGAGCAATCAGAGCTTCAGCATGTGACGATGGTTACGCTGTAAATATGTCCTCAAAATTTTGATTTCAGTATTGCATTTCTTATATTAGTTCATTGTATAAATATTTGAGGAATTATTTAAAATAAATTGCGAAAGTTCACTTAGTACTCAAAATTCAAAAGTAATGGATATGCAAATAAAGTTAGCTATCAGTAACATTGATGATTTTGTTTTATAATTCATGTTTGCTTTTTCTCAATTTGAATGCATTGCAACTTAAATGGAGAATACAGTGGCATACCAAATAGTATTAACAAGGTAAGGGGCTATTTAACCAGGAATGAGGTGGAAAATCAGTTTAATATTAACCAGGATAATGGTGACATCAACCAGGAAATGTTGTTTAATTTAACCAGAAAGGGGTGGAACATTCTGTGATATTAACCAGGATAGTATTAGCACCAACCAGGAAAAGTGGTAAATTTGACCAGGAAAGAGGTGAAATATATCATGACATTAACCAGGATGTATTAGCATCAACCAGGAAATGTTGGTTAATTTGACCAGGAAAGAGGTGGAACATTTTATGATATTAACCAGGATAGTATTAGCACCAACCAGGAAATGTTGGTTAATTTAACCAGGAAAGCGGTGATATATTTCATGATATTATCCAGGATGTATCAGCATCAACCAGGAAATGTTGGTTAATTTAACCAGGAATGAGGTGAAATATTTCATGATATTAACCAGGATGTATCAGCATCAACCAGGAAATGTTGGTTAATATCACCAGGAAAGAGGTGAAATATTTCATGATATTAACCAGGATGTATCAGCATCAACCAGGAAATGTTGGTTAATTTAACCAGGAAAGCGGTGATATATTTCATGATATTATCCAGGATGTATTAGCATCAACCAGGAAATGTTGGTTAATATCACCAGGAATGAGGTGAACTACCCATTGATATTAACCAGGACAGTGTAAAATTTCACCACGCAATTTCACCAGGCTTTCCTGGTTATATCTACCAGGATTTTGTTAAAATCTCATTCACCAGGCAATTGGTGATGATCACCAGGATATATAGGGTAGCATATAGACGCAACTCCTGGTGAAAATTTCACTAGGAACTGGTGAAATTTCACCAGGGTGTTTTTAGAGTGTATGATTTAATTGTTTGTTTATGTTAACTATATACATTGATTTAATTATTCGTTGCTCTACATATATCCCGTTATATTCCCGTTGGGGAAAAGATCTTGTCTAGGAGCGTAGGGAAAATAATGTATCATTTTGCATTTTGTTTCGTGAGACAACTATGAACAACTAGACAAGCCTGTACTTGTACAAGAACTTCAAAGTATATAAAGGTAATGGGTTGTACTAATCAATGAAGGAATTAACGAAGGTGGGAATAGTACAAGACCTGATCACATAAAGATAAAATCAACCCCGCTAAACTCCACTTAATATATGTGTGTGTCCCCCTTTCTTCCATTTTGGGAGAGTATTTCTGTGTATGATTTCCTCATTTCTTTAATTATCCGTATCAGTTGAGTTAGAACTTACCAGTGTGATGTAATGTTTTTAATGTTAACTGCATACACTTAAATTTATTATTCGAAGAAATTTATATAGCCCGTTTACATTCCCGTTGCGGAATATTGAGAGGTACAATTCGGGAGGCTGTGCCTAGGAACTTAAGTGCAATGACCTGTCCCAGGTCCCGGCAAGAGTTAACGTTCCCGCCCTACCGTACAGTATATAGGTCAGAGTCACACGTCGGATGAGACAGATATCTACAACTAGAAAACCTAAACTTGCATAGGTACATATGAAGTGTATTCAGTCAATATATTGTACTAATCAATGAAGGAATTAAGGAACGTAGCGGATGGTTTAAACGTATCTCTGTGTTTGAGTTATTTTTTGTTCCTCGCTACCTCCCCAGTGATATTGCTGAGTGAGGTATTATCGGGAATAACATCCCCTGACAAGAATGTTGAATTTGGATATTCCCATATTTTACCTTTTGCACCTCAAATGATCCACGAAATCAAATAAACCAAGTTAGTTGGTACACTAAATATTAAACATCACCATCTGAAACATAAGACCCATTTTTTCACATATAACCTGACTTCAAAGAAAATATCTCCTGAAACCAAACTGATTCTTAAACTCAAAATGGAGCAGTTCATATACTAAGTATGATATCCTCCCAGTTTCTTTTCGTCGGAAATGTTGTGAGCCTTCCAGAGTGAAATCTTAAATTTAACTAATTCAAAATAACCCTTTGACATCCATTATGACAAGAATCGAGTTCTGACTGTCTGTTCAGGTAAATATTATTGTATCCGTGCAGGTGATCCTTTTCGAGAAAGCGTATTTTAAAGTTGGATGTCACAGACATACATAATTTATATAAAATCGCATCAGGTGTATCAGCCAATATTAAACCTTAGCATATTGATCACAGAGTTTGATCAAAGGGTTTGTGTAATAGTGCATACCCAGCAAAGTTATCAGAAAATTGAGAACATAACAGTCAATGAATTAATCCAGCGATCGGCAAACAGAGAAACCTTTTACCATAGAGCTTGCATTAAGACAAAGCCAGCACCTTCCCAACAGATCGCTCACCCACATAAACCATGATCAGAATGCATGAGAGCTAGCTACGGTTATAGACGGTCTCAACATTAGGAAGTCTAACAAACTCCCGCTACCAACTGACAAAAACAAATTGGTACTAATTTGGGTCGTGCCAAATAAGTTGCGAATTGTCGAAAAAAATCGCCTATTTTACAAATACTAACTAAGATTCCAAAGCACGAATAATTAATCAAACTTAAAACGCTATATATATTTACAGAATGTGTTGTATAATGTAAGTATAGTTAAAGCAACCGGTTGTTGATATGTTGACAAGTCCGCACTGTTCCATTTGTCGGCCCTAGAAGTACCCTGTCTAATTAAGTGAATGTGGTATCCGACGCCGCTTCTCCACTTAAGCCGTAACATTATTATACATAAATAGACGATATATTTTTTTGTTTGGCCACATCGTGAAGATTCCTCATTCATTCTTTGAACATGTTAGTTCATTTTATGAGAGCATTACATTTTCTGTAGAAGATTATAAATACTAAATATCATTTTAGATGCTCTGGTTAGTTGGATATTACTTTCTTAAACACTTCGGTATATTGTAAGCCTACTGGTATTCATGTATTTATACTTCAATACCATTCACACATAGTTGCATTATTTATATTGTTTACAGCCAATGCATTGGACTCAAATGCATTTGCTCCGATCCACGTGATTATTAACACACGGTATCAATTTTAACTGGTTATTTCTTGAAAGTAGCATAACCCCTTCACTTAATTATTCACAACGCCTTGATAAATATTCACATCGCCGTTAAATATGCTCAATGCCGTTAATATTCACATTGCTGTTACATCAGAGATAGGTAATTCTAGTGATTATGTCTAGGAACGTGGGGACAATAACGTGTCCTAGGTCTCTACGAGAGCTAACGTAACCCCCACGCCCTCCCCTCATCGTGCAGTATAAAGTTCACATGCATTTTGATTGGTAAGACACCTATCAACAACTAGTCAAACCTGTACTGAGACAAGTGCTAATTTCATCATTTGTTGTTCTACACATATCCCGTTCACATTCCCATTGCGTAAAAGATCGATTCTAGGAAATTAGGGAAAATAATGTATCACAGGTCTCCCCTCCCTACGCCGCCCCAACCCCTCCCATCCTTCGCACACTGTATATAGGTCACGTGAATTTTTTTGGTGAAACAACTAGACAAACCTGTACTGGTACAATTACCTGTAAAGTATATAAGGTTAATATAATGTACTAACCAATGAAGGAATTTAGGAAGGTGGGGATAGTGCAAGACCTGATCACATACATAGAATGGAGCTCCCAACCCCCCTCGCACCCCCTCCTCCCCTAAGGCAAACCTTATAAACTCTACTTAAAATATATATTTATGGCAACAAACTCGCATGAGTGGTTTCAATTGTTCAAGTTTAAAGTATTTTCTGCATAAACGGAACTGACCCGACTACTATTTAGTTTGTGAAAATACCGTGTCTTCGTACACCAGATGCTTTACACTGCAGTATGCTGGAATCAACGTTTCTTTAACGCGAATAAAGTTATTGTACTAGGTTAGGTTACTGCAAGCTTTATATCCAGACCTACATAGGTAGGTCTTCTCAATTACTGGACATGTTCCCTACACTGAACTACCTTAATCCACACTGAGCACCATTTCTTACAACCTGTAGTGCACACTTCCATGGATGCTTTTTGCCACTGATGTGCTATCACTCTGGTTATAGACTAGTCATTATTCGATTTTTACAAAGTTTATTGTTGTATCTATATATA
>JAIPMN010009927.1:0-24994 GCA_020650975.1 Apostichopus californicus
ATCCAAGGACAAATTTGGCAAATAATTCCCTTGAACCACACTAGGCGGAATTGGCTGAACAAGCTTTTCATTTACATCCTCTAAACTATAGGGAGAAACATAAGGCTTACGTCGGTTATAATGTATGACTTTAGATGGAATGGAAGATTTACTCAAATCTTATAATTGATAAGTTACACCATTGTTCATAACCCTAATTACTCTATGAGGACCTTTCCATCGAGCAGCTAACTTATCACGTTGCTTAGCTGGATCGTTTACCCACACTAAATCTCCAACAACATAAGGTTGAAATCGACTCTTCAACTCTACATACTCAGCCTGTTTTTCTTGAGCTTTTACCAATTCTTGGCCAACAATCTTACTAGCTTCTTTCATACGTTTAGTGATGTCATCAACAAAATCACCATAGCTACCATGACAACTGTAACAAAGTGGAGTGTCACCAAACATAACCTCGAGGGGCATACGAGCTTCTCTGCCATTCACCAGAAAGAATGGTGAGTAACCAATGCTAGAATGGACACTAGTATTATAGGAAAAAGCGATATGATTGAGCATCTTATCCCATTGGTCACCAGTTGAGAATAATCTCTTACTCAATTCACTCTTAAGTGTTCGATTGAATCTCTCTACCTGACCATCTGATTGTGGGTGATAAGGACTAGTACGGGTTTTCACTATTCCCATTAGTTTACACAATATATGTACCAACTTGGATTCAAATTGTTTACCTTGGTCAGTATGTAATACCTCTGATATCCCATGTTCGCAGAAATACTTATCAAATAAACATTGTGCAACAGTCTCTGCTGTTTGATCTGGCAAGGCATACATATTAATATACTTAGTGAAGTAATCAGTTACAACCAACACATATCTATTGCCATTCGTAGTTAGGGAACATATAGTGTTACAAGAACTGGGGCCTCTATGTTTAGGCATTAAATTTTTGGCGAAGAATTGTTCCTTAATACTTGTAGGGCTATAAAAGTTAAAAGTTTTACCATAGAATAGGCTAACTATACGAAGTATAACGTCTTCGTCTACTGTCTGCCTGCGATGATCATTCTTGTGGCGATTAAATTTTCCCGCTGCAAAAATGTTCCATAATTTTTCGATGATGTGTTAGAGTTCGTAAACCGCTGCCACCAAATATGTAAGGCTTATTTTGATAGTTCGGGAACGGAAAGCCGGGCCTTACACTGATAACGCGAACCGAGCGTGAAATAGGAAAACAATCTTCAAAAGCGGATATTTGATAATATATATATCTCTTTTATTATTTCTGAATAAAACTATAACAGGTATAAATATAAATACGGATAATTAAAATGCACAGAGCCCGAAGTCTACAGACGTAAATATTAAATACGGAGCCTACTGTTCTACGTCTGTAGACTTCGGGAGATAAACTTAAACTCCCAGATATGTCTTTAGGAGACACTTAAACCCTTCCAAAATCATTTGAAACAAAACATATGAATACGCACGCGTGATTCATAGCCCCCAAAGCGCGAGCCATGGGTGACGTCATAATAACCATATCAAACTAGAATACGCTTCACAATAGCAAGAAGGGCCCAGGCCTAACTAAGCACAGGCTTAACTTAGGCTTCGGGCTTAACTTAGGATTAGGGCCTTACGTTATGCCTAGCCTACCATTTTACTTTAAACTGAAAGTTATCAATTTTAGGCTAGGAATAGCCTAGGCCTACAATAACTAGGATTAGGAAGTAGGATAGCTATATGTGCGACTAAGACTGTCATGCATATGACTAGGAAAGCTGGCATAATGAAATCGAATTTGTGGATCGTAAAACGAGAGAGAAAAAACCATTAATGTAATTACAAATTTAAAAACCTGTCTGAACGTAAAATTCTCGCATTGCTTGTACGTTACTCGAAATATACTACAGTAGGGCCTACACAGAGTTTTTTTTGTTTCCATTAGATCTCCATCTTGTTCTTTCTACTTCCATAATTCTTCTTCTTTCAAGTTCAGTCGGAAAATCAAACAACAAAATCCATGTTCTGACCGATTGCAGCATCCCCAGCACGATTTATTTGATAATTTCGTACTTTTTTCGTGTTCACAAACGATCGTTTGTACACTGTGAGTATGCGTGTCGCCTGCTATAAAGTTTTCAAGTGGACCTATTTTACCGCAATGTGGGCGTTGTCCCTCTCGACCAATCCAAATCGGTTACTTGGCCAAACTATCTCTATATACGGCTCTGGACTGAATATCGCTATATCGCCCTCTATTTTCGTCTGATTAGCTTTGTAAGTTTCATATTCAGCATTTTCCCCAGGCATCTCAGCGGCCTGCACAAAGAGGTGGCAGGGGAAGTTGGGGGGGGGGGGTTGGCCGAGGGTAGGATAGGCAGTCTCGGGTCCCCAACATTCCATTCGGGGGAAGATGGCTCAGGCTGGGGAATTTTTACATTCAGCTGGAGAAGAATTAGACCGATGCTATACGTACGGGTGTACACCCCTTTTCAACTTCACACAAGAAAATCTAGCGTATTTATGAACACAACCTTGCGCTTAGAGCTAATTATGAACTAAATTTCTAGTATAAACATTTCCCAGAATGCACCACTTGACGTCTCAAAATTCATATATTTTTCTGAGGAAGAACCCGCCGCACGCGATATTTTTTTTCGTAGTACAGCGAGGGGAAAGTCATGAATTATTCATGATCTAACAGAAATTTCCTGTTGAGCAGAAATGAAATTTTCACTTGTAACAGCGAACAGCGCTGTTGTACAACTTTGCGCAAGCTCGTGATCACGTACACTGAATCATTGGCAGAATTTTTGTTCCATCGTTGTACATGCGATTATGTTGAACGTATTTTTATAGGAAAAAACATGACCGTAACCTCGTGTTTCTGTTCAAATGAAGGTACCTACGTTGTTGTCAGTGCCTTGGCTGACTTGGAGGTAGGCATGAGTATACTTTTTACTTTCTTACTTTACTAACTATAGTGTGGCTCTTGTTCAGTTTAATTGTTACTCTTTCCATTTCCTAGTCCGAGTAGCTACGATTAGCTACGACCAATCGTCACAATTACAAGTTAGTGGGCTAATAATGCCTCTTTACACCCCTCCCCTATCAATCACTCACACCAAAACCATTGGGAATTCGCATCATGTCCACTTCGCTTTTCTTTGTGTACTTTCCAGACCCAGGCATTCTTCACTGTGACTGGTCAAGGGAATTATGAGCCTCAAAAATCTGCTCGTCGATACTCGCTTCACCATACAACATTTTTACTAATTACACACAGTACTTACCAATGATATCGTCACACCATACAAAATACGAACTTTATTACACATCATGTACAAGTAGTAGCCCACATAACGTTTAGTTGTTCGCTATTGCTTTACGTGGCTGAAAAACAAGTAATCTGAATATTTATTAAAATGTGTGAATAATTCATGACTTTCCCCTCGCTGTACTACGAAAAAAAAATATTGCCCGCCGCACACCTTTCTACTTGGGAGTCGCCTTCAATAACCCCAGGGACATAACCCCTCTTTTATGTATTCCCTCCCGTAAAAGTTGAGCCCATACATAAATCAATCCAGGGAATTTGTGATTTCCAGGGGTCCCACCTTTCAAATCATGTGCATGCCATTGGGGCTCCTGTTGCCTACGTGAATTATACCATGGAGCTATAACCGGTTATAGCTCCATGCTTTCACTTAAACCGACTATTTTAGGAACTTGACTTCCACAAGGTGAAGGTCGCAAGCACGATCATTTCAATCATTGTCTCTTTCCCCTGTTTGCTAAAATGCTGAATTGAGAAAATTGGAAGAGAGACACCATTTTATAGAAGAATACTTTATTACTCCCCGCCATAATTAAGGATGGCCGAAGTATGAGGCCTATTTCATGATTTGGGGACGATACATGCATCCCTTCAGGTTTTGAAAACGCGGAGTTTGGTAATAAAGAGTCCCCGGTAATTTTCGTAGGCTGGCGTGCCCTATAATTGTGAAAAAAACAAATAAAGTTGTCGATTTGTGCAGAGGATCAACATTGTCCGCATGTGTTGAAGGAACTAAGTTGTTTTCGCCTCATATCCGGCAGTCTCTGTATCTAATCCACCCCCCCCCCTACACCACACATTGATATACATACATCCTAGTCATATCCGGATTATATACCACATTTAGTGACGTCAAGAAACACTGAAATTGTATTCGTACTATTCTTCAAACTCGAATTGCCAAGTTGACCTTTTTGGCGACACATACAATGAAGATTGCTTTGACCCTAGCTTCATGAACAATGCTACAGTATACCACGTTGCCTTTTGGGAATACTCGACCTTGACAAAGGACTTGTACGCCACGGCAGTGTGTCGGGCTATGATGAGTAAATGACCGAGTTTGGCAACTTGCAAATTTCTAATACCCTAATCCCCACTTGAATTGTCTTCAATAATTATGCACAACGTCATACATTTAATTTCACCCGAGTGTAGATGCGGTCTCCCCTTATTACTCAAATTATGCATAAGAATGCGAATAACCAACTAAACACCGGTCGATTTCTTTTCTGAAAAGAAAGGGAAAAGATTATGCTGCTGACCCTAGAGCAAAAAGCGAACGAAAAGTCGTCACTGAACCATAACATTGGAAGAAGCACAGTTGATACTTTTCAGGGTCGACCATTGAAAGTTTGAAAAGTTAATCAGCTAGTACGCCATTACATCAAAGTTTTTAATTGCGATATATGTACGGTTATACTTGTGGTCCCTACACGCTGTACTAAAAGCAAAAGTTGGCCGGAAAAAGCTATGGATCGCGGTTGGCAACAGGAGTCGCAATGTCAACAATCTAAAAGACGTAATCTGATCTCTGGGTTCATTTGTTTACAATTGCATATATAGCTTAGCGGACTGACAATGATCGAGATAGAACATGGTCACAAGACTACCACTTACCAGATACGCTATTACGACAAAGTAAATCTTCTGGGTCCAAAGTAGAATGTAACGTTGTTGGCAAATATATAGTTTACCAAAAGATAAGAGAAGTTCTTGGCGCTGAAAATTCAAGATATAGTCTCGGCCGAAGTACAGTTTAGTTAATCAAAGGTTTGATTTGCCTGACGTGAGAAGAAGATGTGAAGACGTAAGTTGGATTTCAAGCAATAGGCCTAACTAACTTCTAAGTCCTGACTTTAAAAGAGTTGGATTAACTACATGGCTAGGGCTTAGGCTACACTAGACTCAGGCGTATAACTATAGGTCTACGATTGGCATTATGCTTACAAACATTAGGCCTAATCTAATTTACAGTGAAAACAAGACTTAATAGTTAGTAAAAGGTTGGCGTATGCATAACTGATGGCAGATGACATTGACATGGCCTTATACAGTACAACGATTGGGCATCATGGTAGTATTTGGTACTGTACTTAGGTTTAACTAAGGCTTAGCCTAGTGATGCTAGCAGTACTATCTAGTCTAGATTAAGTTAATGGGTTATTCATTTAATTTTCATCTAGGTTCATTGAGGCTAATTTAGGCTAGGTGAATAATGAGATTATTGATGTCAAGAAGTATAGGTCTATATGTTAGGCCTTTGTTAAAATCCTATAAGTCTATATTATATCCATATAATTTTGATGTAGATCCAGTGCATGTGGCTTTCAAAGTGGAATTCCTTCATTATTCAGCAGCTGGATGAATAAAGAAATAAGTCCTGTTATTTCATTCGGCTGTTGGATGAAACACAAGGCAGCAGCTCTCTGTTTGTCTGGCTGCTGGGTGAATAACGTTACAAATTTTTTTATTCACCTGGCAGCGGAGTATCAGTGATAGTCCTCATAAATTAAAAGTATGCTGTATTGGCCCCAAATATGCTAGATATTCAAATATGGTCACCTTTGGTCAAAACTGTTTTAATTTCAACCTTTGAGGAAATTTTCCTCAATGGAAGTGGGACATGCATTCATCTTGTCTGTTCCTTTATAAATTTCTGAGAACAATTTTAGTGAGTAAAGACTTCCAAGAATAACCTTTTGAAAACTTCTAGCAACTGTAGCGTGCTATAATTTGGGGCCTATACTGACTACCTTTTATCCAGCTGCTGAATTCCTTTCTTCGTCCTGCTGCTGCTTGGTGTATAGTGAGGACACTGTTACTTATTTCAAATGGCCACTGGGGGAATAGGAGCGTCTTAACAATTATGGTCCAGCAGTATATACTGTATATATATGTAGCCTTCTATATATATAGCTGTCCATAGCCTAGTGGTTAGGGTGTCCGCATATAAAGCGGGAGGCCTGGTTTCGAATCCGGTGGAGGCTGGAAGTTTTTTCACTGTACTGGATTTTCCAACTCACTACAATTTCAATTATATATATATTCATTTGCCTCTGTCGTTTACCTCCATTTCATTAAACAGTCTGTACAAAGTATCTCTTTCGAGATCAGGCTTTAGGAATCAAAAATGAATTTGAGTTGGTTAGCATCATGTTTGATCTCTAGAGTAAGGCAAATACGTCAACAAAACAGAACTAGTATCGTTCGATACAGGTGACAAACGCCTACAGTGGAATTACGACCTTCCTTACCGGTTTCGAACCTCTGGACATACCATCAGCGTCCATAGCCTAGTGGTTAGGGTGTTCGCACATAAAAAGCGGGAGGCCCGGGTTCGAATCCCGGTGGAGGCTGGAAGTTTTTTCACTGCTTCGGATTTTTCAACTCACTACAATTTCAATTATATATATACTGTAGAATTTGAATTTATAGCCAATATTATTAATTTTTTTTAATTATTAACTGTGTTTATGGTCATCTTGACACATTAATGGATTCAGTCCAAAATTTGGTTTCCACATGTGGAATCAGTACATCATACTGATATTTAAATACACACTTCCCTGCTCTGCCAAAACGCTCATCCTGGGTCAGCCATATATCGCTTAAAAACTACTGTAACCCGAGCTCTGTCAGTAACTGCAGTTAGTATGACAAAAAACATGTAGGCCTAGGAAGTTAGCATATTAGGCTGTGTGGTTCTACATGTCATAATAGTAAAATACAA
The DNA here is from genome assembly GCA_020650975.1 of Apostichopus californicus. Classification (NCBI taxonomy): domain Eukaryota; kingdom Metazoa; phylum Echinodermata; class Holothuroidea; order Aspidochirotida; family Stichopodidae; genus Apostichopus; species Apostichopus californicus. The sequence goes on from JAIPMN010009927.1 coordinate 7,080, forward strand.
ATTGTGTTACTAAAGCCATAATATTGAACTTTTTGTAGTTCAATATTAAATTAATTTTCCCTGTAATGGATGATCAGATAAAACAAAAGAGAAACGAAACGAAACTATTTGTTGTCAGCATTTTGAGCCTACTAGCCTATAGGTGAGAAAATAACCAGGAAGAGAAAATGACAGATTTATTCTTCTGCCACTAAACACTCTACTATAGTATAAGACTTGCTTGTTTCTTTCTTGCTTGTACACTAGTCTCATCATATTGCTTAAAAGTCCACACACCACCAACATCAAAGATTACAATTGCTCTAAGTGTGTTAGTACATGAATAGCAACTGATCATATACTGACAATACTGCAGTGTCCTCTCAATGGTATTAATGTGCAAGGTATGTGATATTGTGTATGAAATGCAAGGTATATAATAATAATAATATGCATCACAACTTCCATTATGATTAGCTTCTAAACCGTTCTCGATAATGAACTGAGTTTGTGTCTTTAGGTACATCCAGTAACTGTGCTAAATCACATTCAACTATTATGTTGTCATTTATTGTCTTACATGATTGATACCTTGTGGTTTATTTTGTGTTCTACTGACCGAGCTCCGTGTGTTTACTGGGCTCCATATTCGTATACTGTAGTGTCAAATAAAGAGATGCATGTATGTAGTACTTACCATTTTCTGATTCGTAGTCATATATGTAAAGCCGGGGGAAAGGATGCTCGGTGGTGACATTCCTGGGGGGTGGAGTGATATGCGAGCTCCGGGTCTCTGCCGATGATGACAAGAATAATTGACGTACACGTTGGTTTTAGTGCTAGTCCATGTATGTATTATACCTGCTAGCGTGTTCTCTGACACCGACTAGCGAGCTCTCATAGAGCTATTAAAGACACAACTTCAAATGCTGCAAACGCAGACAAAAACGTAGATTATAAGGTAAATAGAATTCTTCGATGTGTTGTTAACTAGTGAAAGTAAAGTAGTGTCTAAGAACAATGGGCTTCAAAGCTACCCCAATCCCTGACGGGTCTCCCAATCTAAACGGAAGGGTTTGACCAGTTCCGGTGTCCAAATCCTAAGGCAGGCTAGCTATGCCAAAAAGGCATGGCTCTACATACTCCCCTGCTTAAATTAGGTTTGTCCTCAAACCAGAGACTATTACAATTAAAGTGAACATAGCTACTAATGCTAATTGAAAAGAAAATTAATTTACCTACATACACAGTATGAAGTAATATGAACGAGAGAAAATAAAGAAAATATAAACAAACTTCAACACTAAGAATACATGTAGTACAACCCTGTACAAACGATTGTAGTGCACCAACACAAACTTAACTATTTCCTGTTACACCACCTGCATAACACATAAGAAAGTGTAACTATCGACTAAACTCGAGCACGTGCATTCAAGATGAATACATTTAAGTAACAAAAAAAAAGGAAAATGTATATTACTATTCCACCTATTAAAATAATTTTGCAAAACCACTCTGCATGACAATGAAAATTAAGACATCTTAAAAACCAGAAACTGAAATTTACTCGAAATGAAATTTAGTTGGTCTAGCAAAACCCTATTTTGCTCAGTCCCTGACGTCCACTATGGCCCTCATCTCCGCCAGCTCCTCTGTCTCCTGCGCAGCCACGAGAACCCTGGGGTCCAGTTGGGCCTTGGTATCCCTTGTTTCCAATTGATCATGAAGGTCCAGCATCACCATCGATACCAGCTACGCCAGGTGCACCAGTTTGACCTTGGAATCCAATAGTACCTTGATGACCAACCTGCCATCTTTTCCTGGATCACCACGAGTACCAGTAACACCTTGAGGACCTTGGATTCCTGGTGCGCCATCGCGTCCAACATTTCCTTCTACGCCTGGGCTTCCCTGATCACCCTGAGTTTCACGAGCTCCTCTTTCTCCAGCTGGACCATCAGGCCCATTACCACCACAGGGACCCTGTTGTCCTTGAGGCCCATCAAGTCCAATGTCACCATCTGGACCTGGAACGCCATTGGGGCCTGGATCGCCTGAGTCACCCTTATCACCCTGGATACCTGTAGGACTGGTCAGACCTCCTGGTCCAATTTCTCCCTGACGTCCTGAAGCACCTGCGGCACCATCATTACCACGGTTACCCTTAGAAACTTCTTCTCCAATAACACCTTCACCAGGTGCACCAGATACTCCTGCTGGTCCTAGAGTACCAATGCTGACAGCAGATCCTGGTGGACCCTGGTTACTATCGCTACCAGATTTGCATGTAAGACCTGGTTCACCATATACGCTACTATCACCAATGGCACCAGGTGGGCCACGGCTACCATTCACATCAGCAGAACTCCAGTCTTTTGCACCCCACTCGTACTACCATTTGTAAAGCCGGGGGAAAGGATGCTCGGTGGTGACATTCCTGGGGGGTGGAGTGATATGCGAGCTCCGGGTCTCTGCCGATGACGACAAGAATAATTGACGTACACGTTGGTTTTAGTGCTAGTCCATGTATGTATTATACCTGCTAGCGTGTTCTCTGACACCGACAAGCGAGCTCTCATAGAGCTATTAAAGACACAACTTCAAATGCTGCAAACGCAGACAAAAACGTAGATTATAAGGTAAATAGAATTCTTCGATGTGTTGTTAACTAGTGAAAGTAAAGTAGTGTCTAAGAACAATGGGCTTCAAAGCTACCCCAAGCCCTGACGGGTCTCCCAATCTAAACGGAAGGGTTTGACCAGTTCCGGTGTCCAAATCCTAAGGCAGGCTAGCTATGCCAAAAAGGCATGGCTCTACATATATATTAAAGTATCTTAAAAAAAAAAAAAAAAAAAAAAAAACAAAAAAAACATTGTGCTTGAAACAAATATAGAGAAAAACCAAGACAACAACACAACAAACATTTAAAAATTATTCCTGTGCATATTCTTTCATTTTGACACTAATAATATTAATAATAATAATATTTTATTTTATAAAGCGTAAAATCCACAAAAGTGCTCTAAAACGCTATGTAACAGTCAAAAATATATGACACACTGTCTTTTAAAGTAGCTTACCTTTCGCATAAAAGGGTATTTGAGGTGTTCATGAATATGGAGACCACAAAGTGCTCTCTAATCTATTCCTACTCATAATAACTACTAAAGTATATATACCTCGTAGTCATAATAATAACGTTACCCCCAAATACACCATATTTAAATTATATCCAAAAATGTTTGTGGTTAATACAAACTGCTTGTACACTAAATATTGTTACTACTGTAACCTAACTTCTGATTCTGCACATTGTTCTGCAATGATTAACACTGGAAGGCACACAGCTGCAGTAACTTATGCCCGAGTCACACAGTAGAACCACTATGCATGTGCTCAGTACAGGGAGCTGGGAAAAATAAAAAAACTCACAGCTCTTGAGAATTAACATTGTAGAATAATATACTCCATGTGCAAAACACTACAATGAAGGCCAAATTTTACAGTCCTTGTTATTTCAGTGTATATAAGATCAGTGTGTCAATATTCAATAACAACATGAAAGACCTACAGTTCAAAAACATACGGAAGCATTTGCTGCCACGATAATTTTTTTCCCCCTTCAGACTAATGAAAAGATTTTCAGAACTGAAAAAAACACTTTGAAGTAACGAAAAGAACTTTTAACTTTCGAAATAGATCTTTGAAATTTTGAAAATATTTGATTATATTCTTTTGTGTGGCAGCATCAAGTTTCCATACAAAACTAGATTGCCCAGAATACTGTAGATAAAATTACTTTCATCCGTGGGAAGAAGTCCCTTGTTTTCAGCGGCTGAAACAATAGGCTTTCTATTGACATCGTACTGAAGTATTAATAGACTAAAAAACTATCACACCGACTAGGCAGGCTAAAAAGACTTCCAAAATCAATAGATTGATTAACTTTGGCTTCAAAGCTTTAGAACAGTTACCTGTATGTTTGGTACAATGAAGTGGAAATTACAGTTTTTTCCAAGCACCAAAGTAAAACCATAGTCTATTTGTAGTAAGACTTGCATTTGTTTACCTAGGTCAAGCATCACTAATGCTATATACAGTAATGATAAAAAGAAGCGACGTATTTTATTAGTACACCGCTGCAGAGGAGGAAACAAACATGTTCCTAGGAGACTAATTGTAGATGGAGGGTATCTAGAGTAGCAAACAAGTTGCAAGTTTATTGATGAGGACACAGTGAGCTAGCGAATCCACAGTAAGAGACTAACGGCAATAGGAAAATTCACAGCTATTAAATTGTCAAATGCATATAATTATTGTACTTTTGTTCTTCTTGCCTGAATTTTTTTGAAATCACCATTTCATCAGAAAATGTTCATGTGCTTAAAGTTAGGTTCTGGACCAGAGGACAGGTCTGGAATTTTGCATCTATATATATGTCTCTCTTCGTAGTTAAAGGCATTGAAGACTCTCCCCAAATAGTGTGCCGCCATCTTTAAAAAGTTAACTTTCCGTTGCTTGCAAGTGTAGTTTTTCTCTTGTCGCTACAAAATGCAGACAGTAATGAAACGTGATACCTTGTTATCTTTAGCTGGACCTGAGATGTCCATCGCTGGTATCGTTTGTACACTGCGTTGTGGGTATTGACCGAAGCTGTAGCCTGTATGTACTGACTGTACACTAGTGTCTAACTGACGGTAGCAAGCTGTGTGTGTATTTTCTGGGATTGATGGTAGTGTCTAACACTTCTGTAATACACCTCATTCGAAACTAGGTCAGATTACCGGCATTAGTCGTTTCTTTTTGCGCGAGTCGTCACACCCTTTAACAAGGTTTCTAATTGGGCCTACCTGAGTTGTACCAGGGCTGCAAGAAAGTTAGAAACACAAGATTGGCAGTGTACTGAACTCCCGGTATATATTTTAGCGCTCTGATTTTGTGTTCGCAATTTTAAAGTATCTGAACTTCCTCTTATAAAATATGATGATTGTTCCTGTTTCTGCATGTTTATAAAATAAATCAGCTGCTGTACAAAGTATCTTTGCACTTTTTTTTGCCATTTCGGTCACATCGAATCAATTGTTTCCTGTATTGCTGTACACAGCAACGTGTGGTATTATTACCATTCATTTGATCTACTCTGTTTATGCACGAATCACGAGACAATTTTGTGCAAATTGTAAAATTCCACATTCTAATTGAGCTGTGAGATGTGCTTCAAGTTTAACTGTGTAATTTTTTAAAAAGTTTTAAAATCTGTATAATGCTGAAATGGGCAGTGGAATAATTTGGGAGATCCAGCTTTGTGATTTTCACTTTAACAAATGGAAGAAGCTTTTTCCCTTTTTAAATTAAAACATTTTTTTTAAAATAAAAGTCTCAGGTCTAGAAAACCTTGAGAATCAACTGAATCATTATTATCATTTAATAAATCCTTAATTATGTGATCATTAGACGTCACTTGGCCAGATATTTCTAGAGCTCTAAGTTAATCAGTTTTGATGAATTTGAATCTCAAAGTGAGTGGTTCTGGTGTGTACGATGAAACTATTTGGATATTGGTTTTAACAGCAAAGGCAAACAGCCGTTTATTTGAACGCATTACGTTCAAACTGTACATGTGCATTAAACTTGATTCATTTACAGTGTTGATATGTTCATCGTTAGTTCTGAATTTGAGAGCTAAGGGGAAGGTGGGGGGGGGGGGAAGGAGAAAGGATCAACCCTGTCTGTACCACAACAGACACTTTTTTAGATTTTACAATTCAATTCCATGAGCAAAGTGTATATGAGTTTCTCTTAGCTTCAAATGTTTCATATCTATCAGCTGATGTAATCTTTGTTATGTACAGGTTTTATGGAGAATCTTTGTATCCCAATGGCAAATCCGGGCAAGTGCGGTTTCTTCCTCTTAGGCATGTTCTTCATGCTAGCCTTTGCATCATGGACCATTGTAACCAGATCACAAGAGGGTCCAGATATCTCAAAGGACATGCATGATTTGAGGTAAGAGGTTTTAGTTGTGAATGCAAGGTATGGGTGCCAGTAGGAGGTTGGTGGATGGGGGGGGGGGTGGGGCTGGGGGCATGAGAATGGAAATATGTAAAGTGGATAGAGAAGACAGCTGAATTTTATTATTATTGATGAAGTATTATTATTAGAACTTAAGATGTATTCAGGCCTGATGGGAGGGAGCTGAGGGGCTGCAGCCTAAGGGGCCTGGGGTCTATTTGGGGGGCCTGGGAAAATATATGGGGGAAAGAAATATGGTATTCTCGTTTTATTCCTTTAAATAAATTGCAAAAGGTGAAGACTACAGTGAAGACTGCAGGTGCCAAACGAATCCGATTGAAAGCAACATATTTGTGTACACATGTTTGGAATGTGAAATGTTCAGCAATTTCCCCGACTTTTTGATGTTGGTCGACAAATTATTGTAACTTTAGTTCCTCAGTAACAATGTTAACAGTAGCTTGATATAGCCAAGTTTTCATTTCAATTTAGTGAAGAAAAAGTATTAAAAAAAAAATGTTAACCTGTTTGATTATTTTTATATACAGTAACACTATAATATATGTATGGTAACATACGTAAGTCTGGGCGACAAAATTGAGCAATATTTAAAACTGCATGAAATGAAAATACTCTCTTCTCAAATTTAATTCGATGAGGAAATTCAGGATGGTACCTTTAGTTAATTAATCTGCATGAATTCTCAAGTAAATTTCGTAAATTCTTGGGTATTAGCTGGATATAGTCTATCAAACACACAGAAAGGTGATGTTCGCTCTGTACTGTATTCAATGCCAACAGTGGCGGAGCGTCCATACAGTCAGACGGACTCAAATGGACTGCTGGCGCCCCTTTTCAGCTTTTACCACTTTTTACTTATTCGAGATTATTTACTTTTTTATTGCGCTCTCATCTACCTATTGACATTGTCACATTTTCTTGCTGTAATTTTCTGACAAATGCTCTAAGGGCTTATTCTTCGTTTATCTGCAAATTAGCCAGGCCCGGAAAGGGTCATTTCCGGCGATCTAGGGAGTATCTTTACTCAAAAAAATTCTATATGCTCCGCGCCAACCTGTGGTGGCGCTCCGCTTAGATAGTGTCAAAAGCGCCCCTACAGACCATTCTCACCCCCTCTGACCAATACCCCTAGCTCCGCCACTGAATGCCAACCCTTTGTTAATTTAGTGGTGGATCAAACCAGGGAGTTGTTATGATCAAACACACAATATAGTGTTTAATGTACAGTCTACGAAGCATATTGCACTATACAGAAGAAGGGTGTACCAATCCTTTATTTATTTAGTGTCATTGAACTAACAGAAGTGTTTGATTCCTAAAAAGAATCATGGATTTTATACTCATACATTCACGACAAACTTAACAGCTGACTTAAAAAAGATAAATAATAATTGCGATAAAAAAAAAGAAGTGATGTCCATGTAAATAAAGTTCAATATTTTTTTTAAAAAGAAAAGAGAAAAGAAAAAAAAAACAGGGAAAATTTGAAAGATGAAAACCATTGCCAACCCTAAATTAGCAATTGAATGACTATGCCAGTAGTTAAGTTTGGCAACCTCTTGAAATATATACAGTACACTAGTACAGCAAAGTGCATTGCATTTTTCATCAAAATTTGTGGGCTCTTAGAAAGAAGGTGTTTGGCATAATTTCCAAATTTCATAAAAAATTCCATAATTTCATAAAAATATTCCATAATTTCAAAGAAAATCTAAACTTGGTTTTTATACTTCTTTTGTTTTATATTCTCCTTTGTTATATATATATATTTTTTTCCCTTTTGGTATAATGTTACTCCAGGCATCACGTGGAACACAAGACAAAGTCAGATAGAAAAACCTCAGATGAAATCTATGCGGAGTTGGTCGAGAGGCAGCAGAACCAGCAGGGCATTTTACTGAAAAGATTAAAGAGTCACATGGGAGAATCGGGCGTAAACGAAAACGGAGGATCGGAACGAAGAGTGACACCGCCACCGGCAAATGTTCTCAGGAAGGACGATGTTGAGAGGATACCGACATACTTCTCTACTTTGGATAAAAGGTGATTTTATTAATACTTGAATATCTTTGAAAATGTACCCATATCCTATTCCATAATTACCTCTGCGACCCCATTACGTGGGCGGAGTTTGGTCAGAAGGTCGTTCTAGGTCAGCAGAGGTCAACTGTTTCGAAAGAATGGATACTTATTTTAGATACGCCCCAAACATTAGGTTGTGATGTTTGACAGGTTTTGGGGGACATCAGTGGTCACTTGAGGTGAACAACGGTCAGACTTGCTAATTTAGAAAATCTCCTGAGAATGGCACTTAAAACAGGTCTACATTTGTTAATATTTAACATGCGTATGTACAGCATACTGGGTCGTGGAACACGGGCGCAGTGTGTGGTGGGGGGTCAAAGGCCATTTGAGATCAGCAGAGGTCAAACTTATATAAACCTGATAACTCAAGAAGTATTGTTGGTAAGGGATTGAACTTTCCTTTGTACATTTAAGAAATGTCCTTGACCTTATTAATGTACAAAGCAGTACCATTTAAGGTGTGAATTATTTCATGTCATTACTGCTAAACTACGTCAAAAGTAAAGAGTATTTAACACTTGAAAGCCTAAATTCCTAAAACTGTACCTTCTATCTGTTCAGTTGACTATCATATTCATTTCCCCAGTGACTTACTTAAGGGTCCTTAGATGCAACCTGGTGCTATATTTTGCAACTTGACGTAACTGTATAGTTCAAGAAATTGGGCTTAGTCAGTCCGATATTTATGTTTTTAATTGAGGCGGTACAAAAAAATATGGAAATTAACCCTTTTGCTTTGATAATATATTTAAATAATTAAGGGTCATAAGATGCAATTTGGTACTATCTGGTGATTATCCATTATGAGAGAATAAAAAGATGTTTTCCGCCAGAATAAGTTGGTGGAAGTAAGTTGGCCTGACGTTTCGATCAGAGCAGGATCTTCTTCAGAGGCCGCTAAATGACAAGTAACAGTAACAGAAGGGACAAAAAAACACACAGAATACAGACAGGTTAATGAGCACGGTGAACACAATGAGATACATGTAAGGGGATTAGTAGACAAGGGATGGAGAGAAGAAAGCAACAGGGGAAGAGGAGAGGTAGGAGATAAACAGTGGAGGGACAAAGAGAGGATTAAAGGAACGGGGTATTACACAGGCTCTCTAGTGGATAAGTAGTTTGCTAACAGTTTTATTTTATTTTGAGAATAAGTTGGAGCAGAAGCATACTTCAGCCCCCTCCTTCTCAAGAGGGTTTTGGGGAAAACTTACAACGTGAAGAAGAGTGTTGAAAATTTAAATTTAAATTCATGCAGGGTAGTAGTGAAGTTCAAGCATTAGCGGTTCACGCCGGGGCCTCTGTGTCCTTGTTAGTGAGTAAACAACTGGTTATTGTGACTGCCGTTGGAAAGAAGTTTAACTGATGTACTGTACAAAATACGTTTCGTCCTTTGTAAAAAAAGCCTTTGTTTGAGTATTTTTTTTAACACTACAACTCACATTTGCGGGGGCACAAAGTTTGTTTGGGAGGGCACTGAGCCATAACAATGGAACGTAATCAAATGAAATACATGTATACCATCACAGACATTGGAATCAGCTTTTTTCGAGTTGAGTTTGATCGATTCTACGATGCTATTAGATATTAAAAGCCCCACAAATATGTTTTAAAAGTTTCTTTGGCTCATAAAGCTCCATTATGCATTGAGTTTCCAGGGTCTAAACCATCATTCTGCAGTACCGTGATCATGATCATGTGCACAGTATTTCGTCGATAAAAATTTAAGGCCTCTTCACGGAGATCGAGCCAACGAAAATTTCTAATCAAAACATAGGGTATCCTGTTCTCTGTTATTATTTTGGGCGAGATGAAAACGTTATTGGGACGCATGGTTTCATTTCAAGCAAACAAATAACAAAGAAGGCGACGCCTTTGTTTTTCGGTTTGCGGTTTTCATGGTCATAATTGTGCTATTGTTAACTACTATACCAGATTGCCAAAAACGGTTGTAGAGTGAGGGAATCGGTTAGTTTGTATTTATAATGGAATATACATACAACAGTATCATGAGATTTCAAAAGTCATCCAACTCTCATTTCAATCATAGGTAAAAATGAACTTGTTAACTAATAACCTTATAACAAATGGCTGGTTGGTTTGATTTTGAGATCTGAACAGAAGTGTTTGTAGTCGTTGCTGAGGTTGTGGAACCTTCATTTAATAGCAGAATGAGTCAAGTTTAAGGTTGTTCTAGTTTTTGATGATCGTTGGTATAAGCTTAATGTACTTTTGAAACATATTGTGAAAAGTCAATATGTTACGTAGGTTTGATGAAATTGCTGAACATATTAAAAAAAGGTCATGTTAGAATATTTCCAAGCTCTTCAGACTAACCCTTTCAGAGCTTTGTTTTTCCTTCAGAAAATTAATTATGATATAATGTTACTCTCTTGTTAGCAAAAGCACCGTTCATTGTCCCAGTGCACTGTATAGGAAATAATTCAAAGGGAAAAACTACAGTACTGTACAGTACAGTGTTAAGAATTCTCTTGCTTACTTTGCCCTTTGCTTACCTGTCTCCTCACCACCTTCGCACTCTCGTTCTCGTTGGGGTCGAAAGAAATCCGAGCAAAATATGACCATTCGCGACTCTATGGTTGGTAGATTGAGAAGGAATGGCATTGACCAGAGGGGGTACCGGTCACAGAGGGCGCTCAGCGTTAATAAGGTTACCAGTTCATTCTAGGTAGGGTAGAACCAGAGTGCTAAGGTTGTGAGGATACATGGTCAGCTAGTCACTCTTAAATGACCAAACCCGGTAAGTTTTGGAATATCAGAGGTGCCTACAGTAAATTTGACGTTGGAATTTGATGGCACCCTCCCTCCTTCCCTCCACCCCACCGACAGTACTTAACAAGTTTGTAAACAATCACATCCATGGGAATAACTAATAGTGCATTAAAGCAGCATATTGCATTTGGTCGCCGTTTTCTACTTTATTGACATGTCCATCAAGTTTTTACATATATCAATCACAAAACAGCAAACTAAGATATTAGCCAAGTTTTTCCCTGCCAACAACGTTAATTGTCGAGTAATTAAGGATATTTGCAGATAATGAGAAAAGTGTCCACGACAAATTCCACATTTAAAAATAAACGCATACAGTTCCCCCAAACCCACTAGTTTGAATTCAACCAATCAGAGATGCAGGTTTAGTTATGAGCCGTTGCTAAAAATAGATTCAAGACTTTGCGTTGGTACAACCAGGGAGTTGTTATGGAACTCCCTGGTATAACTGCCATATAGACTGTACACAAATCAAGCATGGTGTTGTATTACGTCAATTGGTCAATGACATCCGTAGTGTTTAAATATTCATATTATGGGCGAGGTTTATTGGGATCCCAACGGAAAATATCTTGGAGAAAAACAAAGTTGAAAGTTGAATATTTTCGACTTTTATGCCACCATTTGAAGTAAGATTTAAATAGATAAGCTAGTTATGTATGTCGTTATGGCATAGTGGAGTCAGTGAGGTTTAGAAAAATCATAGAAAAGGACGCAAAATGCTGCTTTAAGTGCAATGTTGCATTTTAATTTTGAGCCAAACCAGCTATGCTGTGATCCACCACTGTCACCTACCTATATGTGTTCCTGTTCTGCAGCAGTACAATATTTCTGGCAAAAAACTCGGAGGGGGAATCCCTTAACTTGTTCTTTTTGTGACAGATGTAAAAGAAAAAGAAAACAATAAACTTGTGATCCACCATCAGTATTGATATGTGACTAATTAGAGTGCCTCGCTGAAACAGATCAGCATTAACTCAGATTTGAAAGGTTGCAGTTACTGCACCCATGGGGGGGGGTGCTCTAAGTTCAAATTTGGGCATCATAAAGTATCGAAGACACTTAAAAAGTTATGTACAAGTTTTGCATGCTGTAGACTAGGCTAACTTTTACTGTATATATATAGCAGTTTGATATGGGATATCATCATACCATAAGTTCATAACCCTGATCTCTCTGAGAACCAGACAATGTTGCATAGTGTGAACCTTTGCCTAGCAATGGAAAAAATATCTCAGGCTGTTATAGAATAGTTCCCCTTGGAATTCCTTGGATGAATTTTTTTATGGCAAGTTGGAAAGTAGTACATGAGCAAGTGTATGTATGCCATATAGATACTAGTGTACAGTACAGTCAGTAAAGTATAGTATAATACAGTTCAGTACAGTTCAGTATAGTACAGTACAAAACAGTGCAGTGCAGTGTAGTCAGTACAGTACAGTACAGTCAGTACAGTACACAACAGTACAGTCAGTACAGTATACAACAGTACAGTCAGTACAGTACACAACAGTACAGTCAGTACAGTACACAACAGTACAGTCAGTACAGTACACAACAGTACAGTCAGTACAGTACACAACAGTACAGTCAGTACAGTACACAACAGTTCAGTCAGTACAGTACAAAACAGTACAGTGCAGTGCAGTCAGTACAGTAAAGTCAGTACTGACAGTACAGTACAGTACAAAACAGTATAGTGCAGTGCAGTTCAGTACAGCACAGTACAGTACAGTACAGTACAGCAAAGTACAGCACACTACAGTACAGTGCAGACAGTACAGTCAGTACAGTACAAAACAGTACAGTGCAGTGCAGTACAGTCAGTACAGTAAAGTCAGTACAGTACTGTACAGTACAGTACAGTCAGTACAGTACAAAACAGTACAGTGCAGTCAGTACAGTAGAGTACAAAAGAGTGCAGTGCAGTCAGTACAGTACAGTCAGTACAGTACAAAACAGTACAGTGCAGTGCAGTCAGTACAGTAAAGTCAGTACTGTACAGTACAGTACAGTACAGAACAAAACAGATGATTTGTGATGATTTATGATTGCTAATCTACAACGTTAATTCCATGAGAATGACAGCAGGGTGACTTCAAAACATGCACGAAAAGAGAATTGATATATAGATATGCCCAGGCTGTTTCCTGGCTCATCACAATAACAAAGTGACAATTTAGGTTTAGGTTTGTACACGTATGGTTTTCCCAAACTCTTAATTCTAAACCTGAGATGTGTCATACTTTTGGAAAGTAATCCAAAGTAGTCCAAACTTATCAGCTACCACTTTGTCACATCTGGGAATACCTCCAGTCTTGTCTTAGTCACAGATTATCTACAAGTCTTTAGAATTTAGTGTAGTTTCTGTAAACCGTCAGATTGACAGTACGCAAACCACGACCCCCCCCCCCCAAAAAATGAGTTGCAAAATATTTATTGGTACTTTACAGAGCAGTACAGTATTCAGTCCCAACATTTTTCCACATGTCAAAACTTGTCAGATCTAGTTTTCAGAGCTTGCCAACTACCATATAGACCAGGGGTGGGCAACCTTTTTGAATGAATGGGCCAAATTTTAGGAGTGAAAGATTGACAGGGCCGCACCTAACCAACGACCTGCTGTTGATTTCAAACTTTTGATTCCGAGGACTTTCCAGCAATACCTGTAGGTGTGTGTACTAATCTGTATTCACAAAAACATAATGTCAATACAGTACAGTTGATAATTAATGGGGATAATAGACCTACCTGACAGCATCATTAGTGCTGATAAATTCTAAGCAGCTAGCTCGTTTTTTGTGATGATGTCAAATAGATTGATTTTTTTTTCTTTTCCTTGAGACACCTCACGGGCCGCAAAAAAATCACTGGCGGGTCGCATGTGGCCTGCGGGCCGTAGGTAGCCCACCCCTGATATAGACCAAGCTAGCTTACATGCATTCTGAGCAATTTGGTTCTGACCGTTGGTGGTGGTCGTCGCCCGGTCCTCCTGAAAATCACAGAGGCCTTGGGCCTCAAAACATTTGCGGAACGCTGCTTTAGGTGCCCCTATAAGGTCAGATCGTCCTGTATATATTTGTGTCGTCTATATGTACTTAGAAAAAAAGAATTCAAACTAAGATGAATTAGAAATGTTTTTGCGAAAGATGTCACAGAAACAAATTAGAAACTCACTGAAGGTTTTGAGTTTCTGCTGGACTTTGTTTTTTTGACTTGAAAAGAGATATAGTTCTGTCTAATTGCATGTTGCAAGGGAAGCTGAGATATTAAATTCTTAAAAGTTTGAATAGATACGTACAGTAATGAGCATTTGTTGGCTTGGATGGCCGACATTCGATCAAGTAAAAATAAATAAAAAAATATTTATGTCGTAAATCAAGTCATGATCAGTTATGAGTCACTAGCAGGATTGCAAACTGTTCCAATTGTGTAATCACTGGAAACACAAATGGATTACAAATTCTGCACAGGATAATATGGAAACAGCAACAGCCTTGAAAATTGCACAATCAGCAATGATTATTGCATATATTTCACCCGGTTTCATTGTAAATTCAATATTGACAACAGTAACTGTAGGTGACTTTCTCACTATTGTTGGTTTACTGTTTATCATATTCTGTAGTTTCATATCCCAGTTTCTGATATAAATAATGGAATGATATCATTCTTTTCCAAGGCATATGCCGTAAAATTGATTTGAGCTGTATAGTATAGCAGTGGCGGATATTTCATGAATGTCTATACTGTAGCAGGTTTTGCATTGCTATTGGTAAAAAGTTTGTTAGGCCTGAAAATTAAAGGGGGGGTGGGGTGTTCCAGTGGTATTTATCACCAGGGCCCAGGGTCAATTCGAAAATATGAAAGGTGCCCAGGATATATGGGATATTAAAAGTTATTTTTGTTATCACTCATCATGTATATCCTTATGATATTGTGAACAGTGTAAAAAAAAAGCGAGCCTGCCATGATGACATTCCCTGGGTCCGATCTGGCTCGGGATGACCCTACTGTTTTGGCTCTTGAGTTTAATCAAGAAGATTCCCAAATTCAGGGCAGTTCCTTAGCTTAGCTAGTCACTCTTTCAAGCCTCGGTTTCCAATAGTAGAGGAAGAGTTTAACAAAATAGAGATGTATTTTGATATTTTCCATATATATGATGGTTATGTACAGTGTCTTATTTATTACTAATTTATTGAAAAGTGTCTTAGCGACAAAAGTTGTCATTTCCCAATGGTAGTCGCTGAATAATCACCAGTTGACATTTTCTGGGTGTAATAATCTCGAAAGTTGTCTTTCCTTGCAACATTTGTGATGCACTCCTTTTTTGTCTTGGGGGGGGGGGGGAGGGGGCGATTTGTTCCACCAAATTTTGACAAATATGTCTGGAATGGTCAGCAAGAGAGAGCTCTGCCTTAAAAGGAAATGTCAGGTTTTATCATTTCCTTTTCCTTCCTCAGTGTTGATCCGTTGGTGATCCATTGGTGATCCGTTGGTCAATGTTGATCAGTTGGTACAAACTGCAGACATCACGTTAATGGGGGCCCTTTAAAATATTTATCGACCCTTGTACACTGTTCTTATAGAAATAACATGGAAATGTATAATATTTCGACCCTTGATCATTTCTCTCTCTTTGCAGTTTTGTCTTCTTACATGCTAATAAGGACGGTGAGATACCGACCAAGGCTTGGCTGGAGGCATGTGAAGGCCCGAAAGAATTATTGAGTAAGTATACATGGTCATATGGTTTATTACTGAAGACTGTCGGCATCACTTCCATATCATATTTGTAGTACATATGTGTACATTAGCGTGAGTACCAGCACAAGTGGAATCCCCCCACGAACATTCATGAGTACAAAGTGTAGTGGATTTTTATACAAAAGGTGTTCACCATGCTCATTAACCTGTCTGTATTCTGTGCGTGTTTTTGTCCCTTCTGTTACTGTTACTTGTCATTTAGCCTTTGAAGAAGATCCTGCTAGGATCGAAACGTCAGGCCAACTTACTTTAACACATTCTCCTACACAGGCTCTCTAGTGGATAAGCAGTTTGCTAACAGTCTTATTTAATTTTGACAAAAGTTCACAAAATGATTAAAATGGAAATTCACGACTTTGAAAAAATTCACTTTTAAGGTTCACAAAGTGACTGGATTTAATGCCTACAGTATGCAAGTAACATATTCCCTGTGATCGCTTTGTAAATTGTAGCGCACTGTTTACAAAGATACGGTCGTTAGTTGCTTCCCTATGTAACATATTCACTGTGATCACTTTGTAAAATGCTGCGTACTGTTTACAAAGAGACGGTCGTTAGTTGCTTCCATATGTAACATATTCCCTGTGATCGCTTTGTAAAATGCTGCGCACTGTTTACAAAGAGACGGTCGTTAGTTGCTTCATTCCTCTCTTACCTGTGTCTACAATACGTACGCACTCCGACTATCTACCTAGCCTACAAACAGGGAACATTCTTGCACTGCTCCCCCTAATGACCCCTCTGTTAGGTCACCTGCCCTCTACCTCCCGAATCCTACCATTCGGAAATCCCAACCATTTTTTTTCACCCTTGGATCTTCCTCTGTCTGGAATCCGCTTGTAACATTATTCTTCGTGGAATGATTTTGGGGGATTATGACAGTCCACTTCATCCAACTGATCCAAAATTAATAAACGTGATTCATGTTTTTTTTATGGTTACTGTGTCAAGGCCTGCTTTTGTAGATGCAATTGCCAATTATAATCAAGATACCCGTACATTGAGTTCAGCCTTTGTTCTGTACCAAGTGTCTATCAAAATATTGATCGATATTTAATTGCGAATTCTTTGTGCTCTGTCGGCCATCTTTCCCATTAGTCAAAACTATAAAAAACTTGGCCTAGATGTTTTTTCACCAAATGAAGATATAATTAGCAAGTAATGGTTGATTTCATAAATTTGTTTCTCGACATTTTGTAGCAATGCCACTTTTTCACAGTTTTTGTAAGAACGGTGTTTATTATTTGTAAAAACTAGACAAAATTAGAATGCTTCAAAAAGGAAGTTGGACTTTTACGTTGTAACATTATTTCAATGCCTAGTCTAACCTACTCGGATACAGGCAGTTAAAATTTTCTCAAGCACATCATAATTTACTTTGCATCCTCACTTACCTGTCTCTGCACACACACATACTGCACTCTAACTCTACTATGTCTAGAGTGGCCTGGTAACCTTTGACACTGACCTTCCATTGTGACCTTAGTCACCTGTCCAGTCAACCTACAGTTGCTTCTCACTCTTATAAATACGTCATTTATATAGCGTTAATCACAAAAATTATCAAAGCGATTCATAAAAATCAAAAACAAAAAACGATAAAAAGGAAATAAAATACAGTGAAAACAAATAATACACTAATAAAAATAATCCTAAAATACCAACACAAAAAAGTAAAAAACAATAAGAGGTTATTAAAAATAATATAGGAGGTTATTTAAAACAAAAACATATAAAAAAACATCTGCCACCCAAAATTTTAAAATTTTGCCTTGATCACGGTAAATCAGATTGGATGAAGTTCAGAGCGAACTACAGTATTGCTTAACAAAAAAAAAAAGGTATAATTTAGCAGATCTCCAACTAGTCCGTTTTTATGAGACTATATATGTAAACTCAGTGACAATATTGACTGTGATCCTGGTTTATTTGCATTTGTATCGCAATTTGCCCATCTTGATTAATTAGCACTTTGCGAAGCGATACCGGACAAGTCATTCCCTACATACGTCTCTGTCAATAATTGGCATGGTTCAGTATAAAATTCATCATTCCATTAGAGCACTGACATACTGTACAAAGGTCGTCAGTATGTAGTATTAAAACGTTTTATGTTTGATATATATATGCACTGCACTGTATGATGTATCTGTCCCACATGTGAGAGGCGTGGCCTGAAAAGTAAAGAATATCGGTTATGTCCACATACATGCTGTAGTATTAAAATCAATAAATATATACAGTATATTTATAAT
>JAIPMN010009929.1:0-10951 GCA_020650975.1 Apostichopus californicus
GATTTTGTCCGGGGGGGATTTTGTCCTGTCACCGTAAAATACGTACGTAAACACTGTGCTAACTACCAATCAAATTGAATATGCACAACACTGACCAACGTACAGTAAACAAACATACATCACTCGCGGCCATAGCTTGCCGCACAATACCGTTAACAGTTAGGTACAGCTACGATCAGGTGACCACTCAGAAAAGCCCCCTAAGTCTACGAGCTCCCCCACAGAAATATTCGGTAGCAATCACCAAGGACCGTTGTTGTGTATAATCCATTTTAGTAGTAGTAGTAGGCTAAGTGAATAATACTTATGCATTCCTTGGAACAAAACAGCAACTCGAGTCCATGTCTTTTGAATATATCTCCTAACAGCGAGGTTCTAAACAGTAAATCGGAAGTCAGATTCGAAACATTACAAAAGTAGAAACAACAACACTAAAATTGTAGGTTTGCGTAGTTTTGCTACTGTACGTTTGATACACTTAACGTTAGGCATACAAAAGAAGATCTGGCCTAGGCTAGGGCAGGGGAGTAGGGAATAGTCTAACATAACAAACAAGTAACAGTATCCCAGAACTTAGTTACAGTATTATTAAGAAACTTTGGCCTTCACTAATGATTCAGATTATCCTATGCTTAATTTAAACTATATTAGTATTAGCCTAGGCAAACGTCCATCCTTGCTTTAAATATAAGACCCCACCTAGCCTTAAAGGGTGTGAAGACTCGCGCAAAAATAAACCTCTAATGCCGGTAATCTGACCTAGTTTCGAATGAGGTGTAACAGAACTGTTAGACACCACCATCGATCGCAGAAAATACACACATACAGCTTGCTACCATCGGGAATTAGACACTAGTGTATAGTCAGTACATACAGCTGCGGTCAATACCCACAGCACTGTGTACAAACAATACAGCGATGGGCATCTCAGGTCCAGCTAAAGATAACAAGGTATCATGTTTCATTACTGTACTGTCTGCATTTTGTAGCGACACGAACAAAACGTCACTTGCAAGCAACGGAAAGTTAACTTTTTCAGATGGCCGCACACGGTTTGGGGCGAGTCTTCAATGCCTTTAATTATAGTCAATACTTTCGTACTCCTACTAGTACTTTTAGTAGCATGGTGGGCTCATAATTGACGCACTTAAGGATTTGATCAACGATGTCTATCAATGAAAACGTCCAAATCCCTCAACTGTATGCGTTTTTCATATGTGTAGTTCCTCAGCAATGTAATGATCTTAAAATATGTATTGTTCTGTCCCTACGCAACGCAACATTGAGCAGAATTTGACCACAAAATGTCTGTCGTGTCAAGTTTTTCATACCCCTAAATTGACACATTCGTCGATAAACTAACTGTAGTGTAGGCCTAAGTAAAAATCCATTGACTTTCGACGCTGTTTGCTATACTCTGAGCCTCTAAGTGCAAACAGGTCAGGTCACAGAGAGTAGTTTATATTGAGGTAAGTTTGGTAAATGCCAAAAAACGTGCAAAAACTGGGGGGAGGGTGTTAAAAGCTTAATAGCTGAAATGGATTAAAACAATTCAAATATGAAACTCTGCTTGACTGCAAAAAGTTAACGCTGCCCGCTGTAGCGTCAATAACGAAGGTGCGTCAATTATGAAGCCTTCACTATACTAAGTACTAGTTAGGCCGTATACTCATAATACGGCATTGTACCTGGATAGTTATTTTGCTAGCAAACCAAAACTTTCAATTACATAAATTTTGCCGTGAGTCAATGCAGATTGGAGTTTATGCAGTGGTTTGTTAGAAATTTAACATATTTTTGCATTTTATGATGAAATAATAATGAAAAAGAATTTCCAATCTAATGGTTCATTATAAGTATTTACAAACCAGGGTTCTAACCGTTAGATTAGATATTCTTAACAAATGCTTATAAGCAAGCCCTGTTGCGTGATTATAGTCTTATTGGTCAAAATTATTGCTTTGATTGGCGGAAATTACGTATGTAAGTGATAGGATATTAACATGTGCAAGTGGAGACTTTATGACATTTTACGTTCGACCTACTGTGCTATTTAAGTCAATGCTAAGCACTCCTAGGCCTATCTATAATGTAAACATTAGAACACACCTTTTTATCCCTTACACTCATGAGCCCCCTTGGTAGCCTGGCAAACTTAACTGGGCACTGTAATTGCACTTATGGCTGCATCCCTTAGCCCTGGACATATCAAGGGCTCAAGAGGATGACATACTGGGTGGCCATATGTCAGGGATACTGGCGGACAGCCCAGAAATTGGGTACACTGTCCTCCGACTTCAAAACCTAAAACCTAATATTGTAAAGTGTATTAGGATACTGTAACTTGTAGAGCTTATGCAATAACAACGTACAGGCACATTGTCTCGGCACCTTCATGTTCTGTCTGTAATTAATATGTTACATCAATAAAGACCAGTCTGACAAACAAGTGTTTTTTTTACGACCAGGCTCAAGACACGACATAATGTATCTGCATTCGGTATTTAAGGAATCTTATAACTTGAAGTTTTTTTTCTATTGAGTACAACAATACCTTTTTTTGTGGTCAAAGTTGATTCAGGGTTACCAATATTTCAGCTGCTGGAATATCCCTTTCAGTGTGCAAAGTATGGAGATTCTGCGGCATTGCTGCTCTCCCCAAATTCTATTTAACATGTATTGTACTGCATCTGCAAAATCAAGAAACCCTTTTTATTCCTTAATGGCCTTACAGTATAAAACATTCTATTATTTTGCACATGCATGTTACTGTGCATATTTCTTATTGGCCTCACAGTATATAACAACAAATAGTAATGGTTTTTCTTGATTCTGCAGATGCCTGTTTTTTTGCTTTGTCATGTTACTATGCTAATATTCTGTATTGACCCGACTTGACAATATCTAGAAATGGTATTTTTTTCCAGATGCTCCTTTCTTCATGACACAGGCATCTTGTATCCGGACCTAGCATCACAGCAGGTTGTATATCAGCCCACTGGTAGGTTATAAATTGAGTTTTTGCTTTTGCAATTAAAGTGTTCATCTTAATAGATGCTAATATGTTTATAGTACATTTAGACTGTGTTCAATTATATTTATGGACTATCAATTCAATGATTAATTTATTGAAGATTGAAAAATTAACTCACATAGAGAATATTAAAGTGCTTTCAATATCATAATAAATTTGAGTTACCCTAATAGTGCTTTAACAGTTCAGATGTAAGTGTTGTAGTTTTTTACATTTCATTATTGGAATTATATAGATTACAATATCCCTTTAAACTCATTAAACTACTGTGTTTATTAGACATGCTAAAAAGAGTCTTTTTGCAGTTTGTAAATATATTTGGTCAACTTAACCGGTAATGAAAGTGAGATAAAAGCATTGCAATTTTGTGAACCAATAGTTAATACCATCATTGTTGGAGAAGCTTGTTGAAACTCATATTGCTATAAATTACTCTATACACATGTCTTCTGTAGGTTTGGTATCATTTTTTGATACCTTTCCCGAAGGTTCAAGGAATCTATGCGATGGTGATTGCGTGTGTGTGTGCGTATGTGTGTGTGTATGTGACGCCCTTGGCTCGTAAACACGATAACTCAACAACGGCAAATTGGATTGAAGTCATACTTGATACATAGATGCGCCATACTGAGTAGGACCCTATTGATTTTGGTGCTCATCTCATGAATAATAATGAGGTCACGGAGTCAAACGTAAAAATCTTCAAATGCTAATAACTCCACAATCGAAAGTCAGAATTTATGCATACTTGGTATTAATGTTTTGAGAAAAAGTGGGTACATTTTGTTGTATGTTCAAGTTGATATTATGCATATTTATTAGGGGGCGGGGCTTAAGTTGATTTTCACTAAAATAGCTTGTAAATACGGTAACTAAACAACGACAAGTTGGATTGAAGTCATATTTGGTACATATATGCGTCATAGTAAGTAGAAGAGCCCTATTGATTTTGGTGCTCATTTCATGAATATTAGTGAGGTCACAGGGTCAAATGTAAACATTTTAAGAATTGAATTTTTGTGAAGGTGACGGTAGATAGCGGGTACATGATAATGTATGTTCAATGTGATATTATGCACATTTATTAGGGGGTAGGGCTTGAGTTGATTTTTGCTAAAATAGCTTTTAAACATGGTAAGTTAACATATTTAGTGGGTAGGTCCACAGTCAGTGAAAGAACCTTGCTGATCAATTTCATCAACAATGACGAAAGCTTGGGATTATAATCTCAATTTGCAAGGAATCACAATAAGCCCACTGGCTTTCTGATTGCATATGAAGCAGTGGTCAATTGTCGAAACTGATCTTTCATCTTGCATTGCTCCTTTGATTCATCGGTCAGCAAACTTTAGTACTGTGCTTGTCACTGAAGTAACCAATGCTTGATAATTGGAATAATATTTTTGTGCAAAGTTGTAGTAAGTGGACTGTGTAGGGACACACAAATTCTAGATATGTTGAAAAAAATGTCTAACCCTTAAATTGATCTTTTTGTGATATTGTGACAATGCATGTGCTCACAACCTTTCATTTGACATAAATAAGTAGTGCCAATACCACTAAACAAAAGATGCCTGTTTTTTCACTTTATATTCTCTTTATTGTTAAAGTTATTTTAATGGGAAGAAATCATTTCTGATTCATAACCCTTTTTTGTGATTCTCATGAATGTAGTTTCCTTAACTAGGGCTGATGTGACAGTCATTGCTCCAACTGAGCATTATGATGTTCTAGGTAATTACTGCATTATTATTTTCTTCACTCAATTTTCAGTGACAGAGCATACTTACTTTTCATTTCAGTGGCTGGTCCTGTGATCAACAACTGTCCTGGAGATATATTTCTTCCTTTAGGTCAAGCTACCATAAAACTTCCTCCTTTTGCATGTGTTGAATGGACGGAACCTACTAGCATCGGTGTTGGCAGTGCTAACAATCCTGTAAATCCTAGTATAAATACTCAAGCTGGCACTGCTGCAAGGCGTCTGGTATACACATTCACCTCTGGAGTCATGACCTCGACGTGCAGCTTTTATGTAGTAGTGAACGATGGTAAGTTGAATATTAGAACAGCTTGGTGGGAACAGTTTGTAATCTCTTAAGTAGAGCTAGCTGCCTTTTGTTGTGAAGATTGTTAGAAGTTGCCAAAAGTAGAGGGGGCAATTATCAGATCTACTTCGATTTGAAGCAACTGTGTTAGAAACAACTATCAAACTATCATCTGTCAAAACATCTGTCAAATTGTGGAGTCAGATTTTTGCCACCAATATGGCCCTTAAAGTGATTTGTTCAACATTGTTGTCACCATTCTTCTCTGTTTACAAACATGCTCTTTCTGTCTTTGTTTTGTTTTGACTTTTGATTTCACAGTAAGGGCAGTACTGTACTGTATATTGCATTAAGCTAACATAATATTCTGAAAGTAGTTCACCATGTTTAGTCAAGTGTACTATAACTAACTGTTTGCTTATATGTGTTCAGGCCTTTATTTATGCTTCACACACACTAGCTCTTTCTTTTTGGGAAGGCTAAATTGCAAGTTTGAAATAGCTGGAGTTCAGGTGGTTTGCTGGTGAATCCCCCAAAGTTCTTAAAAAAACAAGGCGGATGGTTTGAGGTGTAGGTGAGCTTAGTGTTGGAGATTGAACAGCACTGATAGAGATACTCAAAGTCAAACACAGTATTGTCATCGTTGAACTCCTGTAGACAATATTCTACAATTGTGTAAAATTAATGCTGAATTATTTATAAGTAATTGACACAATCAACTAGTTGTAGACAATTGTGTACAACATTTTCTAGGAAATTGGCAGCACAGTTCATGACATGTAACTGTACTGTAGATGTCAGTCATTTGCACAGATGAAATAGTGTAGGCTTACTACAGTCATTGCACTTGAATGTTGAGCAATGTCTAAAATTTGAAAAAGGAAAACATTCAACATTGCTGTTGTTTCTTTTGAATCATGGAAAAGGTGTTGTGATAGATACTTACCTATGATTTGAATTGGCTTATAGTTCACAACAAACTGTATGACACGCATTGTACAGAAACTCAGTTTTGAAGCTTCGATCACTTTTAACGTCACTTGTTCTGTGTAAACAATTGATCAGTTTATCATATGTTTAAAACACATAAAACTCAGTGATCCTTATTCCGCAGTTTTTGCCCTCGGTTTGTGCAAAAAATGCTTTCGGGATTATGTGAGAATCATTTGTGTGAAATATGTTCTGTATTTTTACTTTGTAGATATGTTCACTATCAATGAAAAGTCACTAACAGTTAGTACTTCTTCTGACCATGTACTCTAGTTGTGAACTTGTACTGCTTATTGAGGGTGATAACATGTGTGGGAACGACTTCAATGGTAAATCCAGTTTGGGGAAATTGGTGGTAGGCATGAATTGAACGAAAGTTACTTAACTGTACAAGGGGAATAGAGATCCATGGGAGAGATAGAAGGGCAACACTGCACATCAAGGGTAGAAGTCTTCGGGACAGTCTCACACAATTCAATCTGCTGCCAGTGGTCTATCACCAGCATAGCATGAATGTCACTTCTGAACAGTTTGATAAAGATTTGTGCCATAGGTTCAACATTTTTTGACACAATGTGTCACCAAACAGCAACAGTTTTATTGTGGTATATACTTGCACAGTTAGGTGATGACTGGTACTTCAAGTACCGATGACCTGGTGAGAGCATAAAAACACAAATTAGGCTGATGTGTTGTCTGATGGTACATGGGTCACATAATGCTGCTTTATTGGCCTTTTATCAGATGATCACAGTTTCCAACCACATGACATAATGTAACTTTTTATATTCCTTTTCTGTGATGTCATATCATCGTCTTTTCAATTAATGATCTATGCTTGCACAGGGCTGGGAAACTTTCAAACCATCCAAATCAGTTCATCCAAATCAATAAATTTGCAGTCCTAGCAGGCAATCTTCCCGCACCTCTAGACAAGAAAAGGAATTATAATTAATAACAACAAGCTTAGAGCTATTTGAAACAATGAATAAAACTCCATCATAGACAACAGACCATACAACATGCTTCAGACTGCTTTTTCAAGGTAGTCTTTCAGTTTTACAGCAAGCCAATTTGTGCACAATTTGTTGAACATTAGTTACACTTAAATTTTGAACGTGAAAATGTTCATTTTTTCCCAGGCATTTTGCACCTTGGCCACCCCTTGCCATCACAGTACATTAAGGCAGCCCTTATTTATGCTTAGTTACTTCCATGAGCATGTAGCCTCCCTTGCCTCCTTAAGAATATAGTGGGTTATTGCAAGTACTAGCAAAGTGTCAGCAAGAAATTTTCCAACCCTATGATTGCATTCATGAACTTAAAACTACAAATATCTATCATTTAATTAAGGTACTCATCACCTAGTCAGTTAAATATATAGATTGCATTGCTGAGCTAAAACCATATATATCAATCATTTAAGTGGGTGCTTTTGATGAGTTAAAACAATATATATATACAAGTTAATTGGGTACTTATCATCCAAAATCTGTGGAATGATGAGCTAACCCCACATATATATGTCCATCATTTATTTGGGTACTTTTGATGAGTTAAAAACCATGCTGTATCTAATTTAATTGAGTGTTCATGATCGTGTCAGTTAATGATACCTGCTTGTATAGTTGTGCTAAAACCAAATCCATCATTAATTGGGTACTTTTGATGAGTTAAAGCAACGTATCCATCTTTAACTTGGGTACTCATCATCCTGTCAGTATGTTATAAGTGAAGTTTTGTTCCATTGAGGGGTTAAAACATATATCTGTCATTTAATTGCTTACTTTTTGACCTGTCAGTTAATGACATATTCTTGCTTTGATGTGTTAAAGATATTGTACTCAGCGTGTTGTCAGTTAACAATGTATGCTTGCATTGATGAGTTAGAAAACATTAATCTTTAAATTGGGTACTCATCATCCTGTCAGTTATTGACTGTACAGTTTGCTTGCATTGATAAGTTAAAACTTGTAGCTATTATTAAATTGGATAATCTCTATCCTGTCAGTAACTGATTTATGGTTTCATGCTAATGTGAAAATAACATCTGCTGTGAAAATTCCTTCTGATCCTGCTTATCATAATGCAATCAGCAGAATCACTGCTGAGAAACCTGTCCCTTTCTTCAGGACCTTCACATAATTGTCACTTTATTTTAATCTTTTGTCACCAGATGAAATAACAACTGCAAACACTGCACCTATGCTTTCTAGTTGCCCAGTTGGCACTGTCAACAGTTTCACAGCTTCCCCCACTTGTAATGATGCTGAACAGGGTGCTCTAGCAGTCACTTGCAACCCTCCAGCTGGAAGCACGTTCCAAGCAGGAGCTACTACTGCTGTTACATGCTCATGCACAGATAATCTTGGCTCACCAGATGTCTGTAACTTCAATGTGTTTGTAGGTAAGAATATAAAAGACTTGAGTGACATAAACTCTCATTGAATTTCATTTTGTCTTCCTTTGTTTTCTATAGAGTCAAGGGAATAAGTTGAGGACATTAGACAACATTTGTCATTGGTGATGCACTATGTTACATTTTGGGTTATATCCAATTATTAATTTCATTTGTTCTTATTCCTTTATTTAGATCTCAGAGTTGGAAGAGAGGCACTTGTTCTAATTAAATCTGTAATAGATTTGTCTTATGTTAACATTGATTGGTCTTAAGTTAACATGACCTGATCGTGTAGTACCACTCATCAAAGATTAAATTAACAACCTTCTCTAATAGTTTGCATAAAGTAAGCAAAACTCATGTAGACTTTTTCACTAATTGGATGATATTTCTGTTTTTTTTTTCATTGGACATTAGCGGAGGCATCCCTTAAACACATAGCATCATCAAAGCTATTATTAATCGATTTATTATGAAGAATTGATCCTGAAATCTGATAAAGGTGTAATCAATTATTATTATTTTTCAAATATGAAGAATTGATCCTGAAATCTGATCAAGGTGTAATCAATTTGGTTTCAGTTTCATTTCAAATCATAAATGAGACTGTCAGCTCATGCTAATTAATACCTA
This sequence comes from Apostichopus californicus, assembly GCA_020650975.1. Classification (NCBI taxonomy): domain Eukaryota; kingdom Metazoa; phylum Echinodermata; class Holothuroidea; order Aspidochirotida; family Stichopodidae; genus Apostichopus; species Apostichopus californicus. The sequence continues at coordinate 9,107 of JAIPMN010009929.1, forward strand.
TCATACATAACAAAAGTTGTAAATTTAGCATAACGAGCTGCAAACATGGTCTATCATGACTTTCTGGTCTATACAATGGCATTTAACACCCATGGGTAAAAATGGTGGTACTACATTGACTACAACCCATGCAAGGCCACTGAAGTAATAACTAGCCTAATATATATCAGTGAACATTTATCATGGCTGGTAGAATTTCACATCTACTGATACATATCAAGTGTGTAACTGAAGCTAATGTTAAAGATGCAGTATTCTATCTAGGTAGGATCTTTTATGTGCTATACATGTTTCATTAATCTGTGTATGGAGAAGAACCTAGTTTTGTTTACTCTGATCTTTCAAGATCTTTCACATATATATATTTTTGTATTTTTGTATCTTTATATCTTAATGATTTTTCTAGCATTAATGGTGTCCATATTTCCCCATCTCTTTGTCACTAGTTACTAATCCCTGTAGTGGATCACCTTGTCTAAATAATGGTGTCTGCACTGTTTCTGTTACTGCCTTCCTATGTACGTGTGTCGGAGGGTTCACAGGCATCGTCTGTCAAACACGTAAGTACACCACTTGGTCTTAACAGTACAGATACATTGATTCCAGAAATGCATCGCCACAGTAGCATCAGATAACCTGTAGGAAAAATTATATTTGTCTTGTTTCAGTGGGTCTTACATGGTAAGGTATTGGATATAAGGAGATGGCAATGGGCATTAGTGGACAAAGGCACTTACACTGAATAGATTTGAAAGTAAGATTTAGTTGTATATTCAGTAGTTTTCCTAATATCATGTTATCTTTCAGTTTTATCTAGATACCTGTAACATTAGTGTTTTTTAGGCAAGATCAATTTTTTTTTGCCTGACACTAAATCAATGTGTAGCCTCAAAAAATCCGTGGAATGTTATCGTTCAAGCCTCTTTGAGTCCTATGTATGCTTTTGTTTTCTGTTTCTTTACATAAGGGTGGTTGATATCAACTGTCTGTTTGGTGTTCACCTATTGTAGTGATACAGAACAATGTGTTGAAACATATCTTAATGCTACAGACAGGAATCAAAATTATGAAAACAACCCCATTTTGCGACCTAATTATGTCTTGTTGACAAGTACACTCCACCAAAAGGCAAGTCTGCTTGACCACAGAATCATCATGCTTTTCAGTATAGTTTTTATCCTAGGACTAAAAAAGACTGGAATATGCAATCCTTGGCTGTTAAGGAGAGCCCTAGTCTTGAGGTGTTTAAAACTAGATTGCCCACACATTGTTACTAGCACTGCTGCGCTGCGCACCAACATCCTCGTTGTGATACTCGAGAGGGCTTTTAACTAGTATTTAACAGTGTGTAAAAGTAAGTTGGCCTGACGTTTTGATCCTAGCAGGTTCTTCTTCAAAGGTTAAATGACAAGTAACAGTAACAGAAGGGACAAAAACACGCACAGAATACAGACAGGTTAATGAGCATGGTGAACACAAAGAGAAAGATGTAAGAGGATTAGTAGACAAGGGATGGAGAGAAGAAAGAGAGAAACCAACAGGGGAAGAGGAGAGGTAGGAGATAAACAGAGGAGGGAGGGACAAAGAGAGGATTGAGGGAAGGGGTTAGGGAATAAACTGGAGAAGGACAAAAACAGAAAGATGTGGAGAGAAAAGGGTGGAAGAGAGCTATGAGAAGAGGAGTGATGGGGGGGGGGGATGGGGAAAGGGGAGAAGGAGGGGGGGACAAAAGAAAAGTTAGTCATGTCCTTCCTGAATGTTGAGCCCATGAGGTTGAATGGTGCGAAGGCGTTGCATCCACAGCCTCTCTCTGCTGTTTCGTACTAGGTCAGGGCGGCTACCTAA
>JAIPMN010009939.1:2241-13061 GCA_020650975.1 Apostichopus californicus
AGTCCGTCAGGGGGTGCATCCGCCCCCCCCCCCTGACTGTATGGACGCTCCGCCACTGGAAGTGGTGACTGCATGGGTAAAGAAAAAGCTATGCCGTTTGAAAACATGGGCAGAAAAAGCGAAAGTAGCGAAACCTAAGGTAAAACGTGCGATAACGAAGTGATTATTTTCCAGGTTAATTGTGACTGTATTTGAAATGATTATTATTATTCATTTTTTTCGAAACTACCTATCCCGAATGGCATTACTAATCCCGATATGTTGTCTTTGAGGTGTGTGGAAAATCCAAATCCATCAAAGAGCAATTGACTATTTAGTCTACTTTTCGATTTCGAAAACACTTTTTTTTTTAAATTATGACAAAAGTTTATGACACCTTTGACAAAATTTGGGGGGCACAATGAGCACGACGCCACTGACCGTGTTACTAATATAGGTCGAGAACGGTTCCTCACCTTTCCCACCGTTCGCAGGCTTTTCTTTCTTTACTGTAAAAACGAAGCGCTCAGTTTAAACGATATCTGCATAGCCCCACCTCGTTTCTAAGCAAGCAAATATCATAATCCGAGCTGGCGCGACAGTCAAAATGATTGCACAATTACGATGTGAAATTCGTCTTTCATGATTTCTGAACTCGCTGAAGAGTCCTATTCAATCCCTCGAGTCATCCGGTCAATGTAAAAGCCGCCAGGTTGATTATGTTATACAGTTTGATCTTATAATTTTGCAGTCCAAAATGCGGACCATGTTACGTTCATCAGGAATTCGTAGGCCAGATTGACTTTCAGTTAGGATAGACATAGCCTAGTCGTACTCTAAGTAACATAGAGTTGGTGTATTGTCTTTGTACACTAACAGTTTCACATAAAACTAGGAGTTTTCGCGCATTAGATACGCGTACAAATTAAATACGGGCAATCAATTACTGCGTTGTCGGACAATTATCGACATTCCGTAGGATAAGGCTACATTCCTTTAATTTAATTAGTGAGGCCACTACTAGTTAACGCAGGGCAAGATTTAAGAGGTATTGCGATCCCCCCCAGACGACCAAATGTCTGTTCGGACAACAAAAAACAACTTTGGTGGTATTCCGTCTGTGACCGTTACTCACTTATTGTTACTTGTGTACATCAAGTTCAGATTGCAATGTAATTCTCCCAAATATGTTAAATGATAAATTGGTATCGCCCTTTGGAGATACTGCAATAAACAAGAAATAATTGTATGCCTATGATCCAGTAAAGGGTTAGTGTTAGGCCTAAAGTATCAGAACTCAACTGGCTTAGGCCTAATGTTAGGATGTTACTGAACATTTTATTTCAAATTTTTTAATCATGATTCAGGGTCAACAGACTTGAATACTTGAACACTATGGTCTAGACCTGGTCAATTTACAATTAATGGGAGGTACTAATAAGTATGATAAATAGATAAATAAACAAAACAATAACCATTGATAGGCCTAGATGTTTCCAAACACAGACATTTTGCTTTAAAGTCACTTATACTTACAGTAGGCATATTCATTATATTGGAAGTGATAATTGATTGTTTACTCAGGGAAAACTAGAATAATGTGCTGTAATACTTGGTACAGTTTGTGATCTTAAAGATTACAGCTTTTACAGTAGTTCACTTATACACTTGCAGTCTACTATAAACTGTGTTTGTTATGTAATATGTGAAAATATAAAACTAGACTGAGCAGATATTAGAGTTTTTGAGTGTAAAATATGATAAAAAAATATGTTACTATTCCCGCCAAGAAAGTTTGATGAAATGCATATAAAGTTCACCATGAAATGTGTATGTATATACTGTATGCTAGATACAATTGGTCACCATTATATCCATTCATGTGTTTTCTGCACAGAAATTCAAAAGAATTTCTCCCCTGAACGGTCCCAGCCAGCGGTGGCGGAGCGTTCATACAGTCAGGGGGGGGCGGATGCCCCCCCTGACGGACTCAAATGGGCTGCTGGCGCCCTTTTCATCTCTTTACCACTTTTTACTTATTCGCGATTATTGCTTTTTTTATTGCGCTCTCATCTACCTATTGACATTTGTCACATTTTGTTGGTGTAATTTCGCGATTACACCTATTTATTCTTCGTTTATCTGCAAATTAGCCAGGCCCGGAAAGGGTCATTTCCGGCGATCTATGGAGTATCTTTATTCAAAAAATTTCTGTACGCTACGCGCCAACCTGTGGTGGCGCTCCGCTTAGTGTCGAAAGCACCCCTACAGACCATTCTCGCCCCTCCTGACCAATACCCCTAGCTCCGCCACTGCCAGCCAGGGTTGTACATAGGGTGCCCAAATGTCCAGCTTTAGGCCAGACAGTCAGAAAAAAAAAGTAACACTAACAATCAACATTTCATCTTTACAGAATCCACACAGCTATGCGTTTTTAAACCTTGCAAGTGATCTAAACTGGCATATGTACAGTATACATGTGCATATGCAATTTGCCTTTAATACCACTGCAAACATGTACAATTTCCTTAGTTGTCATAAAGATGCACACTTTTAGGTTACAAAACTTTATCAATAGATGACTGAGAAACATTATTGGGGTGAAATACACGTGTTGGATTTTAAATGCAATTGCAGGAGACTCAGTTTTTATAACTGACGAAATGAGCAGTGAACATTCACAGTCTTACTATGTGTAACTGTACATATGTATATATATCAACATTAGCCTTATATGCCCATAGGCATAGCATTAAACGTAATTTAAGTAACTAAGTTGCATGCATGATAATGGATGAAGGGGACCCACTCAAATTAGTAAACAGATACTGGGGAACATATTTTATTACCTTTTTGCAATTGGATACAAGATTTTTAGATAGATGATTACTGTTTTTTGGACCTATTTCCTAGCTTGTTTTAATATAAACAGTTTTCATTCACATCCATGCAAGTGAAATATGATGTTAGGCAGATAATACTGCAACTTACCTGTAATGACATTAGGATAAAATTAGGCATCCTGTTGAGATAATTTGATGGTTTTAAAAGTACTTTAATGAAAAATATGATACTTTAACTAGTTGTTCACCTGCTGTCTTCCTACCCTCATTCTCTTCCTTCCAATCCTTATTCCAGTGATGTATTGAAGGCTCAGTAATATTTGGGGAACTTCTCATAGACTGACAAATGTAGGTGAACCGTCTCAATTGAAACAAGTTTTACTCAACTAGTATCAATACCAGTGAGCCAACTGCAAAGTAAAGTGGTCAACCAGGGTTCTGAGCTAAAGTGAATATTTGTGTCAATTTAATCCTTTACCTCAGGTGAAGTCATACAGTATGTATACCAAAGCAGTTGATATTTTTCATAGTACAACAATCACACAGTTCGTAGAGCTCTATTTTCATGCCATAAGATCGAAATCAAAGAAGGGAGAAGGTTTTCATGAGGAAATTGGCTTTTTAACAGCACTCTTTATAGCTAAATTTAAGGGTGTGAAGACTCGCGCAAAACGAAACGTCTATTGCCGTTAGACACCACCATCGATCCCAGAAAATATGCACACAGCTTGCTACCTTCGGTAATTAGACACTAGTGTACAGTCAGTACATACAGCTGCAGTCAATATCCACAGCACAGTGTACAAACGATACAGCGATGGACATCTCAGGTCCAGCTAAAGATAACAAGGTATCACGTTTCATTACAATCTGCATTTTGTAGCGACTAGCAGAAAACTTCACTTGCAAGCAACGGAAAGTTAACTTTTTCAGAGCGCGGCACGCGGTTTGGAGCGAGTCTTCAATGCCTTTTAAAGCACTCTTATCTAAATTAAATGATTGGTAGCAAACATGTATAGCATTTGCATAGGGCCTTTAGTATGTAATCTTCACAACATTACACATTGAACCAATTTCATTTTCCAAAAGTGTCAAGGACGAAACTCACAAAACAGTCTTCTTTCTTCTCTCGGCAGTGTGTGATCATGGCTCCAATTGACTGGGACCGTGTGATGACTGCCAATGTGGAGAACCTCTCGGAAGATGATGCGGATGAATTTTACGAGGTCTTGGCAGAGGTAACACTTGCGTTTTTTGATAGGGCCGACGTTTCCGTTAGCCGACTATTTTTGTTATCCGTCTTTTTGCTAAACTCAGTTTTGATAACATGAAATTTGTTACTGTATATCTCTTTAGAATTAAAAACTGTAAGGTAGTCAAAACAGAAATTATGTTCTTCTAAAACACTTTACAAAGAGAGAGTATTTACGAAAGGTTTAACTTTAATATGCTCTACGCTTTGGGTACTATGTAGAAATTAAAACGGGCAAGTTCAATCACAGCGGTATTCACTAAGAAGTCTCAGTTAACTTACATTTTAACGTTAAGGTTTTTAATTGGAAAACTGGTGCCTCATTTACTGGTATAACCAATTCCATCCTTTTCAAGAAGGAGAAATTCCTCAGGAAGTTAAGGGTTCAGAAGAATGCAGCAGTGGTTATTAATGGAAGTGGATTATGGTTTTTTCATTACAATAATGACATACACTGCATTTAAGGGTTAGAGTTTACTCTTTTGATGAATTTTACTTTCATCCTTCTCTGCCCATCTCCTTTACACCAGGCTGATGATCCTAAGGGTAGCGATGAAGAACAGCTCCTGAAGCTGTTCGAGGTCACTCGTTCGGTCATGCTGGTAAAGGCTACTCAGGCAGTGGTTGCTCTGGAGGAGCTTGAGAAGATGGCAGCGAATCAAGGAAAGGAAAATGTATACAATGGTGAGTAGTCATGATGAAGGTGGTGAACGGTTACACCTTTTTTGGGGGGGAAAATAATTATGGCGTATGTGAAGAGAAAATTGTGATGAGGGGGGTGAGTATTGTGATGAGGTATAAGTAATTGTGATGAGGAGATGAGTATTATGATGCAGGTGGTGAGTAATTGTGATGAAGGGGTGAGATTGTGATGAGTAATTGTGATGAGGGGGTGAATAATTGTGATGAGGGGGTGAGTATTGTGATGAGGGATGAGTAATTGTGATGAGGGGGTGAGTATTGTGATGAGGGATGAGTAATTGTGATGAGGGGGTGAGTATTGTGATGAGGGATGAGTAATTGTGATGAGGGGGTGAGTATTGTGATGAGGTATAAGTAATTGTGATGAGGAGATGAGTATTATGATGCAGGTGGTGAGTAATTGTGATGAAGGGGTGAGATTGTGATGAGTAATTGTGATGAGGGGGTGAGTAATTGTGATGAGGGGGTGAGTATTGTGATGAGGGATGAGTAATTGTGATGAGGGGGTGAGTATTGTGATGAGGTATAAGTAATTGTGATGAGGGGGTGAGTATTGTGATGAGGGGTGAGTAATTGTGATGTGGAGGTGAGAATTGTGATGAGGGTATAACTAATTGTGATAAGGAGATGAGTATTATGATGAAGGATGAGTAATTGTTATGAGGGGGTGAGTATTAAGGGTGTGACCTAACGGTTATTTCGCTAACCGTTTAACCGGATCGCCGCCAGTCCGGTTAACCGTTTAACCGCCGTTTCCTGATCGCGGCTTTTTCGACGCACCGTCACTCGACTATTAGTATTAATGAAAATAGGACATCATGAATACAATAATTAAGGTTTTTTTTTTCAACAGGTAGCAATTCAGGCAACAAGACGACGATCAATGTATGTTAATTACTAATTAGGCCCAATAATATTGCGAACATTTCGTGTAATAATTGCTGAAAAGAATAACACACATGATCAGTACTCGTGGTCTTCAGAAGTTTAGATCACTGAATTTATATAACTCGGCCTTTGGCAACATCGTAACTTTTGAAAAAAACAATATATTTGTCTATCTATCACAAAATTTTAAACAAAAACTCGCCTAACTTAGCAAACTTACCCACCTTTCCTGCTTACTCATTAAAAGTCATGTTTAGAAAACAAATTACGCACGCAAGTGTTGTGCGATGGGTTGTAAAAATCAAGTTGAAACTGGTTTGAGCAGCCTCCGATTTCAGCGACGTCACGTGCCATACAGTACTTTACATTTGATACAAAAGTAACTTCAACAACAGCGTCCCAAAATTTGTGTCGCAATAGGTTAAGTTTTAACCGCGCAGCACTGCAGTACCATTCATAATTTGCATATTACACCAAAATTTACACTCGGTGTCCAGATGGCGGGAAAAGGTAACATCATGTTCAATGTGTTGTGTCGTTCCCATGGTGCGATGAACTTGGGCAAATTCGAATGTCGATGACCTACTTATGTTCTGTGACGAATGTCAGTGGGAATAATGTGTGTAAAAACTCAGGTTTTTCCACGTGTTATATATACAGAAGTTTGACGTAAGCGGAGCGAGTTTTGGGGCGGCTCGTTGATTGTGAGGAAGCACTTATCTAAGCATCAATATTTGTGAAAAATATTGTAAGGTTTTTCAGATATTCTCTTTGAATGTCCCCTCCATATATCTCTCTTTCTCCGTCCACTCAAAGCTTGACATTTACGCTAATTCTGTTAAGGGAAAAATTATCAAAATTATCGAAATATCGCGATAATTTTTGAACTATTTATCGTGACGGTAAAAAGCTAATATCGCCCGCAATACAGGCACAGTATAATACCATGTGTGAAAAAAATGGCTGTACACGTGCGGACCTGAGAGAGCAAACTGGCCTTGTGTTGTTAATGTTATTACGGTACTTTCTAGAACGACCATTTGTGTCTTTTAGGGTTAACATACTTTCACACGGGATTTCACCATGCCATTGATCGATGTACATGTACGGGTGATATATGTCGCAAATATAAACTGAGAAAACGAATTGACGACACTATCATGAGTTCATGACTATTGGCCTACTACTATAATTATGTGGAACACATTATTCATGCCTAAAACGTCGTTTCTGTTTTTTATTGATAGTTTGCAGTACATTACTCAGTTCTTTACATATTTTTAATTAATTTTCATGTTTAAAATGTATTTGAATTTTTTTTTTAAATTTTCTAAACGAATAGTGCATTTGCGGCCGGTTGAACGGTTAACCGTTTAAACGGTCACACCCTTAGTGAGTATTGTGTTTGTAGGTGGTGTGTAATTGTGATGAGGAGATAAGTATTATGATGAGGGGTGAGTTATTGTGATGAGGAGGTGAGTATTGTGTTGTAGGTGGTGAGTAATTGTGATGAGGGGATGAGTACAGTAATTGAGAGGGAGAGGTGAGTAATTGTGATGAGGAGGCAAGTAATTATGATAAGGGATGAGTAAAGTTGATGATGGGTGAGTAATTGTGATGAGGAGATGAGTATTATGATAAGGGATGACTTATTGTGATAAGGGGATGACTATGGTGATGCAGGTGGTGAGTAATTGTGATGCAAGTGGCCAGTAACTATGATGACAAAGGTTATTTATTCATGATACACGTTATGAAGAAGATAGAAGGAGTGGGGTGCTGGAAGGATGTAGAAAATGACTCTTCAAAGACAATTTTTTTTTAAGTGGAAATTATACGAAACAATATCCTAAAGCATATACAGAAAAAATTCCCAAATATGAACAAAAAGATCTCAAGGTGAGGAGTGTTTTGTTTTTGTTTTTTAGTAGCGGGCTGTAAATCTGAATCAGATATTCTGAATTATTGATCTTCTCAGCTTTTACCTACAACAGGCTTTCTTTCAATCTCTCTAAAATGGTTATACTTACCTAGTTGCAATAGATTCTTACCTTAGAACTCTTTGTGTGTTACATATTTATAGATCAAGGGCTGCAGGATCAAATCCAAGAACTGGAGGAGGAGAATAAAAGATTGCAAGTATGTGAACACTGAATGTTTTATGATAAATACAGTAAATTAATGAGATTTGCTAGCGTATACGTCTCCAGTCACAACATTAATGTGAGGAGTGTTAGCTGAGGAGTGTTAGCTCAGTGGTTAACGCCTGTGCCTTCCAATCATAAGGTCCCCGGTTCGAGTCACTCCAAGATTAATGTATGTCGTCCAGTTACAGAGTTGCTGACAATTCATAATCATGGACGCTAAATATGAACGTAAGAGACTGACTTCGGTCAGCTTGCGGCTCTGATAAGCCATTGAGGCTTCTTCCCGAGTTCCTGCTTGCAGGAGGATCTAAAATACAATATGTGGTTAGTCTGTTATTTAAACAATTGTTGACCATAAAATCAAGTAAGTTGAAAACAAATCTGAAAATAAAGTGCGGTTAGGTAATAATTAGCATCAACAATTAATGTCAAAACAATGTCTGCCCCTGATCCTTGTATGCAGAGAAGTCAAGGCTCATGGTTTTGGTTTTACATGCTTCAGAATTTGTTTTATTAAAAAAAAGTCTTGATATATTTTGTAAATCAACAATATGTATGAAGATCACTTTTAATAATCACTCTTGTGGCCTAAGGCCAAAATTGATTACTAAGGTTCAAATTTCAATCATTGACATTTTCTCCAAACATATATATCCCTCATTGAGTCATCTAAGTATCTAATTTATTCCTCCTCAATGGCTAGGAGGAAAATTTGGCAGATCAGAGCATCGAGGGAAGTACCGTTAGCAACGAATTAGCATGATAATACCACAGCATGACCTGATGACCTTTGATCAGGGTTCGAATAATGCCACAGTGACAATGTCAAATTATTGTAATGCTCTTCGTAATCCTCTGTTACAGACGGTTGAAATCCATGTCCCTTGAATCAAGCTTTCTTGGTCCCATTTCAAATTTCAGAAAATTGTCTCGATACCCTAAGTTGGAACTGACAAATTACTGTGGTGTCTTGCAGCTTTGATAAAAATCACAACAGAATTTCTTAATATGCCCCCCCCCCCCGACCCTCCCCCCTCCCCTCCTCCCGAAAGGAAAAAGGTTATTTCCTTGATACTTAAATCCAGCCATCAGTAGTAAACTAAATTTACTAAATTTCTTTTTTATTTGCAGAGGATGGGGGGAGGAGCTGGCTCAAGAGACATGCGTTCCCTCCAGAATGAGATCCACGAACTCAGCAGACAGGTGGATCTCTTGCAAAGAGAACTAAAGGAAAAAGACAGAGAGCTGATGAAGGAGCGAAAGGATGGAGAAAGGGTAAGATTATCAACTGCACTAGTCCCTGTTACCCCCCCCTCTCACAGCTTTTATACTGCTCTCTTTACCCTTCTCCTTCTACCCTTCACATCACTGGGTAAAATTCAACATTTAGTTATTAATGAATTTTAATGTGGTTAAGAGATAAAGCCAGAACGTATGTGAACTAACTGAGAGGTATCCTACCAGCACATGACAATCAACAAGGAAAATTTCCCAAAAACCATTTTGCTTCCTTTGCATACAACGTCAAGCAACATAAATGCAAAATCCAAGAAGTGCTTTTAGTTTATTGTCTTCCATTCATATCATATTTTCCCTCTTTTTTTTTTTATATCTCATATTTTTTCTTTTGTCAGTTTGCACAAAGAGCAGAAGATGCGGAGAAGGAGACCCGAGAACTGAAACGTGATGTAAGTAACATCTATCGTCCGCTTGGATCGAAGGACACAGTGGAAATCATCATTATTAGTCATTGGAATCCATGAAGACCTCATAAGGAAATGCCAATTTTGGGAGTTGATAAACTTTTGGGAGTTGCTGCACAGTGGCATAAAGTTGAGATGAAGATAATGTGTGCTGTTCATGGCTTGTGAGACCAAATAGAACAAAGTAACCCCCACCTGGCTAAAAGTGGACGTGAATAAAGAAACTTGTGTCTCTTCTTTTGCAGTAACTTGAATGTTGAAGTTTATGGGTACGAAGAAGCCGACTAAACCCATGTGAATTTGATACAGAAAAAGTTCACCTTTAAACTAGTATCAATATTCAATGGATACTCCATGATTCTCAGCAAAAGATCTGGTTTTTTTAGTACCACTGTGACTCTTGTCATTTTAAAAAAAATTCTTATTTAGAGGAGACTTTCATTAATTACTTTCCTTGTTTGTCTTGGTTTTTTTTTCTTCTTTCAGAACGACATGTTGAAGAACGATTTGAGAGATTACCAACGGCAGATGGAATCTCAAAGGGAGAGCCTGCTGCAGAAGAGGGGCGATGATGTGGAGTACCAAGACAAACTCCGACAGAAAAATAGAGATCTGAATGAACAATTGGAAGAAATTCAGGTACCTTTGATCAGATATGACCAAAAAAAAAGGGCTTCCCAGCCTCAAACCTGTGAGGGTTATTTGTCCAAACATACCCTACACGGCTTAAAAGTTAAGGATTGCTCGGGTTGGATATCATCATTAGTTCATAGTAGTACTATGTCTCTCAGACAGAAAACTATTTCACACATGTGTACAAAAAGAAAGGAATGTACAGGTTAGTTCTTCACAACTTCAGTACAGCTAGTCCATAAAAAGATATTATGACAATCATTCACTATATATTTATAAATCACATCAACAGAGGTGTTTTACATAGAAACGCATAAACAGTAGTGTATGCATGGCATAAGTTAAAGAAAGCGTATGAAGGGTGTTTACCATGACCCGCATGCTGTAGAAATAGGAATTACTTAAAAACATCTAGTATCCTCATCAAACTACATGCAAGGAAAGTTTTCCTTTTTTCTTTGTTTTCTTAGCTTAAGGTCTCTTCCCGGGAGGGTGGGGTTGCCAGGTCTAGGGCAGCCTCCCAGTCTTTAAGATTCCCACATTCCTTCTTTCATAATAGCTTCCATTCTGTGTATATTGCTCGTCTGTTTACCCTTATCATGTATTAATATTAAATAGTCTGTTTCATGTTTAAAATTGTATTGCTAACCTGCAATAAATGTGATCAGACTTG